>CAJQUW010003742.1:0-113383 GCA_907163375.1 Prostheceraeus crozeri | reverse complement strand
TATTGACAATAAAGTCTACCATGACAACAATAAACTCTTTATGAATACAAAGGGGCGGTGCAAAAGAAAAAAAACAAAGGGGTTCGCGATGTCAGCATAATTTGATAAAGTTGCATTGGCGACTCTATGTTCTTTATTAACTTCTTGATGTTCTTGAAGACGCATAATTTTAGATGACTATGCATTTTAAATTATAGTTTTTCGTTGCATTTTCAGGGCATGTAACGGGGAAAAGTCAATGTAGATATTTCAAAGTCACCAAAAGATGGCATACAATATTACAACATATACAATATATACAATATACCTTTTGCCATAGTTGTTGTCTCAACCGGCACAGCTGTTGTCAATACAAGATTTCTACAAGCTCTATGATCACTGCGTCATTCTCATATCTAATGGAAACATTTGCACGTCATAGCATGGTCATAGCATTCATTTGACAAAGAGAAAATTCTAAGCCTTCAAAACTGGCATAGTTGTTGGCAAAACCAGCATACTTGTTGTCAATGAATAATTCGCTATAAAAAATTCGTCTCCATGATCAAGAATGTCTGATACAGTGAACCTGAACTATAAAAAAATTAGAACAATGCGTGTGAAAACGGCTGGGATTGGGTCAGGTAAACTGGCAACGAGGTTGAAATTTTCGCTTCTTTATTAGCATAATTTCATTTGGTTTTCCTATGTACTAGGCACATCTATACACGGATATTTCTCATAAATACCCCTAAACACGGATATCTTGAAGTCTATATCTTGATAATTCACAAATTTTTGATCGACATTTTTCATGGACTCCAAGACGGCTGATTTGACTCTGACAGCAGATGGAGAAAAATATTAACTATCAAATGAAAGTGAGATGATGATTTAAGAAAAAGAAGTAGGAATTTCTGAGGAATCAGAGGAACATGGGATTGCAACCAACTGATCATCGTTGACTGAATATGGAATATTGACAATATTAACTGGAACAATAGCGCTTGACAGTATGATTTGTACAATGTACGCAGTGCGTAAAATTATGATCAGTGGAGAAAGTATCAGCAACGGCAGCTTGAGTCTACATCGGTCTATAATGTGAAATGTGTCAGATCCCGCCTTGATTCAGGCCCTACACTAGGTGACATGCCACGCTCAATTACGCGTAAACTACGCGCAATTACACATGACTACAATTACACATGGCTACGCGTGACATTGCTGCAACATGACTTTGCGTCTCATGTGTCTGCATGTATCAGAGGCTAAACAATGTGATAGGACCTAAATTTCATGCTCGGGGAAGACAGAACATGCTTAGCGGTTCATCCGTGGTTCAAGCGGCAACGCATACAACTGTAGACGACGCGCAAACTATAAACGCTCGCCCGGGCGTATTCTTCATAAACATTCCCCATGTTTCAACAGCATCAGATCAAGTGATATCTGACTCTTAGTGCAGCGCGCATGTACGCGCGTAGATTAGAAGAATAGAATGTCTTTAAACACGGATGTTTGGGGTGCTCCGTAGTTACGCGTGAATTACGCGTGGCATGTCACCTAGTGTTATAGGTGTGGAAATAGTTCGAAATGTCGATTTAGATAGATGACCCTACAAATGTCAATGAGGAATCAATGAGTGGAAAAGAGGAAATCCTGCGATTCCTACTGTCTTCAAATTCTTCGTTTGGGTTTTTTTGGAGCAACGAAAACCAAAATGATGAAATCTGCCACAGCCAGAAGTGACTAAACGTTCTACTGATTTTCTTTGAGTGAAATTGGGTAAAATGTTAGAAGTTCATAATCATACATCTTTAAAGGACGTAAAATGATACTTGCCTCAGAACGCTGCAGTATGTCCACATTTTTGACAAAACTTGATGAATATAAATTTTTCTGATATGCTTTTCTAAGGAGAAAATCAAATCGATGATCAAAATTATGATATTGCTCCTGCTTCAACTATCTCTTCTTTTACACAAGCTTAGAGCACTTGATCGCAAAGGCCAAATGTTGGTTGATTCACTCGAGATTTTACTCGGTCGATGGCTGCAAATAAGGCCTGCTCGAACAATGGCGAAATGAATCCTGTTATAATCCGATGTGTGGTCGACTGAACGTTTTTCATCGAACAGCATAAAATAAATAAAAAAGTAAACTGTGAAGATCATAATCTTCTGAGGTGATGGTAATTGATATGATTCATGTACATGTATCTAGCTACCATCCCATAATTATCTTTCAAGAATTACAACTTGTTATTCCAGTCTGCGAGTACGTGCATCTCATGAAACTACATCAATCAAATAAAAATCTCCGACATATTGTGGAATAAACGTAAAGATCTTGACTGCAAATTGCAAAACGTACTGCCGTCATACCTCGAACATATAGTGGCAATAATCAAAAAAATTCGCAGGAATTTTTAAGTAACCTGGTTGCTGTACAAATTGTTGATCTTTCGATCGGAAAGATATTTTTCAGCCACATTCAGTACTTCTGTGAATTGGAGTCCACACAGTGCTTCGTCACTGCATAGTCCATAATGATAGCCATGAGACTAAAAATTTGTTCTCCAGTGCCAAACTGCGCTTCAACACAATACAATTCCAAGAAGGTGATTATCATAAAGAATGCAGAAGCTATCTTTTTCACTATGCATACAATTGAACGGATAAAACGACATCCTGACCAACACAAAGTGGTGCGACAACAACGGTAGAGGAATTTGTTTCTCAAATTTCTCAAATATTGTAAATAATTCAATGTAGCAGGTTTTTAATGTTCTTCATTATTGATTAAAACGATGATCAGTTGATTGCAATCCCATATTCGTCGGATTTCCAAAAAAGTTCAGCTCCTTTTTCTTAAATCATCTCGTTTTCACTTGATAACTAATATTCCACACCTATATAGGGCCTGAATCAAGGCGGGATCTGACACATTTCACATTATAGACCGATGTAGACTCAAGCTGCCGTTGCTGATACTTTCTCCACTGATCATAATTTTACGCACTGCGTACATTGTACAAATCATACTGTCAAGCGCTATTGTTCCAGTTAATATTGTCAATATTCCATATTCAGTCAACGATGATCAGTTGGTTGCAATCCCATGTTCCTCTGATTCCTCAGAAATTCCTACTTCTTTTTCTTAAATCATCATCTCACTTTCATTTGATAGTTAATATTTTTCTCCATCTGCTGTCAGAGTCAAATCAGCCGTCTTGCGTATAAATGAATTTCAGCTTTTTCAGTCCAGGTGGTATATATTTAGGAGTCCATGCATTTTTCCATTATGAAGCATAGATTTTATGATTATTGAGATTCAAAGTTTTAGAGATAGAAAGCACTTATTATTAGAACCTTGAAGAGGATGAGTCAATTTGAAAGTTGCATATTTACAATAGTCGATCGGTGAACAAAGAAAATGGAAGATTTTATTTATCTCATGGAAGATGAAGAAAAGCAAATGATAGCCTAATTGAATACGCATTTATCAGAAAAGTCTTAATTTTGTAAGCCTATTCCTATGCGCTGCATCAGACAAAATGATATGCAAAATGCTATATTCTACCATCTCGCATTTGAAATGGAAGGTCAATGCATCGATGATGTGGTTTTACCAAATTTTGATGCCCCTTTAAATCGCATGATTTTTTGGATTTGATATATTTTGGAACAGTGAATGGTTGTTAATTAGTTTTCACTGTCTTATTGCTTTGTCTAATTTTCACAAAATTCTGATCAACATTGCAGAAGGTTAATGTATTTTAACCCAATCACAATCATGTTTAAAGGATTATGATGGAATTTATAAACATTGGACAGGTTTCACTCGAAAAAAACCAGCAGGATACCCTGCGAAATTTTGTAAAGGAAAGCAAGGTATTTGGTTGAATAGTGACGGAAGCAATAAGAGGAAAAATTCTGCTTATCATCCAAAGAAACCCTCTAGCTCTGCACCGATTGATAATGACTTGAACGTGGCACGTAGATCACTACAAAACAGGCCTATATGTTGTGCAATGACGTTGCTCAGTCAAAAACTTTTTTCTACATGCATCATCCACTGCAATGTAGCTCGTACGTACAAAGAAGGACAATTATCGAAGTTGGCATCGTTCTATAACATGGTTGCCTTCAATGAGCGCACTGACAGACATTCATTGCCTCAGCAAAAGCAAAGTGACCGATTTCAAGTCCATTAAAGAACTTTTCAAACCTGAAGGTAGAAATCCAAAGATGATTTTTCTAATTCCATTTAGGCTTACTCCCCATCACTTAAATGGCTGCAAAGCAGGTAAATAATCTAGGTAACATATCTAGGTAATCCTGGTGCTATATAACGACCTGATTGTGCGAATTATCAGCCGGTTGACATAGAAAGCAACCCAATAGCATGCACTATGAGTCTATGTCTCTCATTTAAAATTTTTGCCAGTAATTTTTCTGTATTGGAGCTTAAATTCATAAATCGAGCTAGTTGCAACATTTTTCCCTCCTTTCCTGTATGTAGGCACTATCCAATTTTCTGAAAATGGGATTTCATCTTTGTTATTTAGAGTCGGTTAAATATTCTCTGTAGTATAGGCAATGTGCCTTCAGATATTTTCAGTATTTCTGATACAAATTCATCGGGACTACTCGATTTTCAAATTTTGGTATTACTTACATTTTTCTTTATTTCATTTATCGCTATATCTTCGTCTAAAAATTTCATCAAAAATTATGCTCAAGGGTTGCAAAGGTTCTGTCTGTACCTACATTATTATGATTGAAATGTGAATGTTTATCAGATTTTGTTAGTTTGATTAAGAAATCTGCAGGCGTCAAATTGTTTGGAACTTTATTTGCCTTGTTGTTTATCAAATGCCAATATGTTTTATGATCATTGTTTTCTTTAGCAATTATTATTTGTTTTAGATCATCATTTTTCAATGTGAGTTTTTCACGTCTTACTTGTTTTTGTATATTTTTCCTCAATAGCATAAGTTTGTTGAAATTGTCATTTGAATTATTTTTCTTGTATTTTCGAACTTCTATTCTGTAAATTTTCCTTGTCCTCGTTATGTTCTTAGAATATTTAGATTTATGAACTTTGGTTTTACTATTATACGCATCACCCTTTATTTTCAACATGTCGACATATATTTCATTCGCATTCATAGAACTAAGATTCAATGTGGTAGATAGTGCTGAACAGTTCATGTCAAACTTATTTGTCAAATTTTTGGCAATTTTCTTGTGTCCATTTATAGGAAATATCTTTTTGCATGAAGGCTTTGGATTCAGATTTCGCATTGCTTTGTTAAAAAACTAATTTTATTTTCAGATGTGAATGATCGGTGCATAGAACTGGATTGTCAATTTCAAAACCAGCCAATATATTTAACATAGATTTTCTAACGACGTTGTTCTGAATACAATGAAATTTCGTGCACTTTCCAAAACTGTTGATATTTTCAAATCTTCCGTTCGACATGATTAAATTGGTTTCATTACAAAAAGTCAAGGTGTTATTTTGATAGTTATCAAGTATCATGACTTTCCTCTTTGGAAATCCATGCTTTTCATTATCATCTCTAAACCAATTCGTCCGTTTAAATCACAAATAATGACTATGTTTTCAATCCTATATTCAATAATATAATCTTCAATGTTTTCGTAAAACTCTTTATCTTTATATTTCGATTCTTTGTTGCCTCTATAGCATATCAGTAAATAAATGTCTGATAATTGTTCACACTTTTGGGTTATCTTATTCATTATTATTGTTCCTTTTTCACATACAATTTGTTCAATTTTCAAATTTTCTATTGCATCCTTTATGCACATTGACATGCCTTTGATATTTCGTCCCGATTTTGTTGATTTCTTTCCCGTTGTATGTTGACCTGAATAGTTTTCAATCAATGGATAATCACATTGATTTTTCAAATGTGTAGTTTCATATCGTTCTGATGATGACGAAATTAAGCAGCTGCGCGAAAACAATAATCAAGGAGTTAAATTGAGTGAGAAATGTTTTCTCAACTTATCAGAAACAGTAATAAATATATGAGTGTTAAGAATATTAAACATAGGAGAAGCATATTGAAGACTTCAGATTTTCAGACTCATATAGTAATCAATGATCTAAAGTTATCAAGCAATACATGCTTATCCTCCAGTTGTATGCCAAACATGTTGCAAAGACAAAAGTGCGTTGATAATCTTGATGATAGAATTACAAAATGCGAAATGAATAATGCTCTTCGAGAATCAAAACTACATAAAACAAGTGGACTAGACAGAATTGTTTATGAGACATTAAGCTTGAATGAAGAGCAAACAATTGAGACTCTTGAAACACTGTATAATTATGTATTTGACCATCCCGATGAAATCCCCTGGAGCAGTAGCTGGATTACGCCCATATTTAAAAAAAGAAAGAAAAATGATCCAAGTTCATACAGATTTATTAATCTATCATCCTGTATAGAAAAGATAATGACAAAAATTATAAATTTTAGACTTAACGATTGGCTAATAAAGAATGATGTGATAAAAAAGAACCAAACCGGTTTCAAGAAAGGAAGCTCCGCTTTGGATAACATAATGCTTGTTAAGGAAATTATGCAAGTTTATAAAAACACAAAACGTCCACTGGTTTTATGTTTCGTAGATTTGTCAAAGGCATTTGATTCCATTCCTAAAAACAGAATGATTGATAAATTAAGACGCTTGATCCCCAAATGCAAGATTTTATCAGTAATTATAAGTGTTATCATTGAAAAAGAGTACAAAGTATTATACAGTGGAAAAGAAACGCAATCCTTTAGACTTGAAAATGGAATTCCACAGGGAGACGTACTATCACCAACTCTTTTTAGTATTTATATAAATGATTTCATTGATTTCTTAAATGCTAGTAAAGGTGAAATTCATTTTGTTCGACTTTTTGATTTGGAACTGTCACCACTCATATATGCGGATGATATACTTTTAATGAGTGAGAATATGCGAGGTTTGAATATAGTTTAATATAGTCAGTTTAAAATACTTTGCAAATTTTGTGCAGAAAATGGCCTTTGCATAAATTATGAAAAAACCAAAATCATGACTGAAAATTTTACTACAAATTAAGACAAATTTGTTAGTCTCAATGTTAAGCAGGTATCCATTGAAGTGGTTGATAAATATAAGTATCTAGGAATGTGGATATCGAAAAATAATAGATATCATTTGGAACAATTGATAGCTAAAGGTAAACAAGCAGCTTATCTCACGGCTAAGCAACTTAAAGAATTTGGTCAAGTTTCTGGTGAAATTTTGAAAAATACCTTTGAAATGCTTGCACTGTCTAGAATGAAATACTGTGCCGAATTTTGTTTTTTCAATAGCCTAAAGAGTTTGGATGAAATTCAATACCAGTTTTATAAACGATACTATCACTTAAAGCCGACTACACCAAATTATTGTTTAATCGGTGAATTTGGAATACGTCCTATGGATATTCATTTCCATAAAGCTGCAATCTGTCTTTTGATAAGATTAATTACAAAGGATGGAAATAGCTTAATTAAACGGGTATATAATGCTATATATCTCAATATGATATCAAATGGAAATGAGAGTAGATACACATGGTGTTGGAGAATAAACAGATTGCTTACAAAACTAAACCTGTCAAAGCTATGGGATGAACAGCCAACGGCTGATAAAAAAGCATACTTGAGAATTACAAAAGACCGAATTATGTCAGTATAACAGGGAAAAATGGATATCTACAGCAAAAGAGAGCCATTCTGGTCTGACGTATTTAGAACTATGCCAGTTTGAGGAAACCTTGAAATCATATCTGAATTTTGATATCGATTGCAATGATGTAAATATGTTACTGAAATTTAGGACAAAAATCATAAATTAGATTTTGTAACAGGCAGTAACAGAAACAGATTGCGATATGAAGAACGTCTTTGTGAAATTTGGAATGAATCAAAAGTGGAGACTCTATATCACTTTATGATAGAATTCCATTGTATCAAAATATGCAGCAACAAATTGCACCATTGTTATGTTACTGCAACGCGATAGTTGAATTTCATAAATTAATGAATACCTTGACTCCAAAGCATTTAAAATCCATCGCAAGATTTCTAAAAAAAGCCAACGAGCTACGCATGGTCATAAAAGAAAGAATTCACCACAAAGAATCTGAAATCTAAATAAATGCTCAATTACTGATTCCTCTCCTTGATCTGCTTAATTTTTTTTCTACAGCACTGACCGCACGTTGTATTGGAATATATTCAAACAATATACGAGTATATACCTCAACATTGTAATATTGTTTTCCAATGTTTTTGGAAATAAACAACTTTTGACTTTAATAATCGATGTCAGTCATTTTGAAAAAATACCGATGACATTATCATTAATGTGAGCGGTTGCGAAGTGCCTTTCTGGCAATCGTCGATATCAAAGAAAAAAAAATAATAATAATAATAATAACTGTATATTTATAGAGCGCCATTACTTGGTGAGCTCATGGCGCAACAAAATTATACAACATTACATGTACACAAAATAACATAAACACATCAGCGATTGGAAGAAATAAAGTGTGTCTTCAAAGACTTTTTAAATGAGTGTAGGGATGCTGAGTTCCTCACGTCTCTGGGTAAGGAATTCCACAATACGGGTGCAGCATAGGAAAATGATCTTCTTCCGAATCGAGTCCGATAATTGCGAGACTCCAGAATTCGGTCATCATCAGATGAACGCAACGATCGCCTAGGAACATATACGGATACGAGATCTGACAAATAGGACGGACAAGAGCCCTGAAGAATCTTGTACACAGTGATACAAATTTTAAAACATATCCGTTGTCTGATACGAAGCCAGTGTAAATCAGAAAGATGACACGATATATGATCATATTTCGGAATACGCATAATTAACCTCGCCGCATTGTTTTGAATACGCTGTAGCTTATCCAGAAGATACGTTGGACAGTTGTATAGAATTGAATTACAGTAATCAAAAATTACAGTATGATTGTAATACAGTCTTTTTGATTCATTACAGTAAAAAACATAGAATTCTGAGACATATAGCAATAATATGGACGACTATGATAATGGATGACTAGGACGAACATGAACATTGAAAACAATGGCACATCGACGATATGCGCCCTCATGTCAGCGGTACCTAAATGATGACGTTTCCAGTGGCTGATGATCGTTGCGTACGTGTCATCTGTCAGTGTCAGCGTACTTCGTAAAGATTCGCGATTATTATCAAGTCTCTTTAAATAAGTTAGCTATTTGATAAAATAGCATCGTCTTGCGGCAAGAATTTGCAAGTACTGTATAGCAGGTTTCAGTAATTTGATTCTTCTTGAGATCTACCGACATTGACTTTGATCGTTGTGGAATTAAGATCAACAAGCAGCGGCTGAATAGTCTCACTAACTTGAAGAAATCGAAAGTTGGTTTTCTGTGGTAAAAACTAACACATCAGATTTGACTTAAAGTCAGGTTAGGTCATAGAAATTGATACCAATAAAACCTCTAGAATGGAAGTGAAGCTTCATGCAATGCACAGTAAGTGGCACGAAAATCGCACGCATTTTTTGCTTAGATGCACTTACAAACGACTTTGTCATTGGGTTTGAATCAGTCACATGTGTAATTCTAAGCTTTTCATTGGTGGCTCCTGTCCCAACTTGGTTCCCCCACACGTCCTCGGGATGACCTTGAGTCAATTTCCGTTCTAGTCAACTTCAGATAAACAATCTATTTCTATGGGTTAGTTAGGTCAAGCAAGTCAAGTTGTCATTGCTTCATTGTCTGTGAGAAACTCAAGCTAGCGCCACCGAATTGCTGAGTTTTATGTTAAAGATTCACCATTCCCATTGAAAAATATTTCTTAATATTTCATCTATGTTTGCATCGATATAAATCGTGAACGATGAAAGAAAAACGCGGTTTTGTAAAATGTGTAATAATATTTGAATAGAAAGACAATAGGTCTAATCTCAATTATATTGCTTCATCGCAATGAGAACCATTTGATGGATATCTGTTATTTAAAATCAGTGAACATCATCGTGACCGTCGCCAGAGCTACTTTAAGCAATTCACTAAACAGTAGAAATGACAAATGTTGTTAAGCTTGAAGCCAAAATTTCAATGTCTTCGCTATCATTTGTCGTGCCGCTTTCAGTTCTGGTGGATCGTTTGGATTTGGTGGGTTCATATTCGCACAATGAGCCGTACCTGAAAAATGATGGTTAGTGCTATGATGAATTCATAAGTTGAAAATCGGAACAAAAACATACCTTCAATGAAAATTACCAGCTGATCATTGCGAAATGCAGGCTGCGTTATTCCTAGTGCATGCCAGGGGTCGATAGAGCCGTTTATGAAAATGACTTTTTCTGCAGTATAATTTTTGCCTCCGTAGTAAGAGTTGGTGGAGGCAACACCTGTAAGAACTCGAGCTAAATTAAATTCCTCTCCAAAAATATCAGTGCATCTTTGTATCGAAAATCTGCAATCAAATTTATCAGAAATGCAATCAACCAGTTGTTTCACATGAATACACACATTACACAGAAAGTCGCTTAGATGTAATTGAATACACTGGCAATATACGTAACTTAAGTAGCATTGTGTTTCACTCTCGATGGCTTCGGAGGTCATAGAAATGATTGAAATGAGTTTGAAATGCACTATTGCCCGGCATTGGAGGGTATATAATGCACCGTTATATGACCGCCAATTTCACATAGAATTCTCACCGTACCAGATAGTCATATACCGTCGTCCGCCACTTCAGCTTGAGAATCCATTAATGAATAATTGGTGAATGGATATTTCAAATCATTTTTAGATTGAAATCTGGATTTTAAATCTATTTACATTTGCAAACATTCATAGACTTTCAAACTTTTCATGAATTAAAATCTGAATTAGATGAGAGAGTAAACTTTCATAGACTTCAGTAAAAGTCAATCAAAGATTTCTTCATCTCTCCATTATCTGTGACAGACAATGATCAAGAATTGCAATATTCATAGACTTCTCAAAAACTACATACAATAGCATTATAAACCTGTCCTCCTGTTTTCATCTATTTGTCATAGAAATGCTTCATCTGTAATCAAAAAAAGCCCAGTTTTTATACCTTGTGTTATACACAAGGTTGCCGTGAGGATTGATATTTGAATCTCCACCCCACCCCATACACACAGAAAAACCTGTGAGTATCCGCACAGAATCCCCAACCTCACAGGATAAGCCCCTGATTAATATGTTGCTCTTTTTTGTATAGAATAATTGATGATCAATATCTCCATCTCACTGGAACTTCTGCACAGCATTCAACGATCCGAAGGCCGCATTTGACTCCATAGATGCGGAATGGGAGTCATTTAAGAAACTTTTTTTGCAACTTTTATGACTTTGCTTTGCCTACTACGATATAGGCCTATTGCTCTTTAAAATTGTTATATTTTCCATCACTATTGAGCCTTGATTCTGACTTGCAACCTAGAAATTGCTGTAGCAAAAATTTAACTAAAAGTGATTTCAAGTAAGGAATAGAGTCCGTTATGTACATTTATTTCACTTACGAATGTACATTTGCAGTAATCATTTGGCTGCATTAGCAGATAGCTGTTCTCTATCTCTCTATACTGATTCGTAAGCTTTTGTCGTCTACTGTCAGCTTACACGTACAGTTTACATAGGTTCTTTATTATTCCGCTCTCAAGTCTTTAATGACTCATGAGGCATGGCACCCTTTTTGCATAAAACTACCGCAAACGCAATTCTATCGCGAAATCTTTCTTTCTAATAATATGGCGACATTGTCTTCATTTCTTTGCTTTTACAAGAAATCGGTTATTGATCAGCTTATGTGTTTCAAACTTCCTCTTTTACTGACTTTGGATTTTTGGCTCACTTAACCTAGTTATTGACCATGTCGATCCTACTTCATTTTGCTTCAGGATTATTTTTAGGGTATGATTTTTACATTACTGTTCCTTCAAAGGAAACACATTTGTATATAAATTCAACAACCACATATAGACTAAAGGAAACATGGTCTTATGAAAATGTTGAGATGAAATATCAATACGAGTATGTAGCCTACTTAGCTCTTCACAACACTCGAGTATTGCATAGTTCACTATTTTGAAATTTCAATGTTTCTTATATACGCCCTTTACCTTTCGTTGTTTTGAGATTTGCTGTTATAACACAAAGCAACCAGTCTACATCAAATAAAATCAAACGTGATTAGCTTACATTACATCATGCACACATGTTATGCGAAGCATTCTCAGGAAATATACACATATTCATTTCAAACGAACTTATACTAAAATTCCTCGCTGCAGACAATCGTGATTAAGTGTGTTTTACAAAAGCAACCATGAATATTTATCAATATATCTATTGACATTTCAACTGTTTGTTCAAGTCCTGAAGGACCTTTACGTCCCACAATATCTTCAGTCAGCGGCTTTTCGTGAAGAACTGATTTTTGCTGCAAATAATTTTTCAAGTGCATGTATTTGGCTGTTTTGATAGATTATATACGAGTTTCACGTGTTCCATTTGTGAGAATAGAATGCTGAGCTGTCCTGTAAGTTGGTATTTGGGGTTCCTACCGTGAGGATTTTTTTATTCGTTTGGTTGCTTATAGTGGTGCTATTTTCAAATAATACGAAGTCCATCAGCATGCAAAAAGACAGTGTTGAACATAAATAAAAAATATTCATATGTTGCTACACGACCAGTACTTCAAAATGGTCACTCTGCCACAAAGAAGTCACCTGTCAAAAATTCATATGTAGGCCTTCACTATATGTTCGCGGCAGTGGCGCATTTAGGCACGTGAAATCGCAGCACGTGAAATTAATTATTCAATTATGTCTCAAGTGATACTATACCCCTAGTGATAGTTAGCCTATACTCCTTTTTCGGAGTTATGAAATTCGTGTAATTTCTCTTCGATTAAGATGCATTTTGAAGGCTTGCTGCGATCATTCTGCCATCTCACGCATCGCAGCTAGACATCTCATTGCTGAGTTGTCATTGGATGAAATCATCGCCAAGAGATTCGCAGCTTGAGCGCTGTATGGGTGAGAGAAACAATGTGAGCTGCGCTTGGGAAAATTATTAGCCGATTGTAGTAACCGTTCAATTTGTTCAAAATATTACTAACCGTCTCAATTCGTCAGGACATCAGCACTTCCAGCAAACTGGTGTATTGACTGAGAGAATGAAAAGCGCATTACACAACATGGCATGATAGCATCGAATAGATCTCATGACAATAACCAATGACTTAATACTGTACAGATGAAGTGGATTGAACGATGACCATCACCACTACTATGAAAATGAATGAAGAAGCACTATTGTACATGGCAAGGAAGTAACGCAAAGTAATTTTATAGACACTGAAATAATTTCACTATGGTTTGCCGTCATGATGAAGCAAAATGAAGCAATCATTTTTTCATCCGATGTTCTCCGCATTCGGATAGGTGTAGTTGAGTGCATTTAGCTTGCTATGAACTCAGAGTTAGGCCTCAGACACACTGAAAGCAAGGAAAACACGAGCGTCCCAAACAAACGCGAGCAAACGTATCTCCGCAAGCTGTCAATCGCTCTGGCTTGCTTTGCTCGCAGTGTGGCAGTCTACAACTGCTGCAATGATGACTTTATATTTGCTGCAAAACGCTTTGCTCGGAAACGCTCTCAGTGTGGCTGAGGCCTCAGACATTGGAGCGTTTAGATCGCAGAATGTGATTGTGAATGCAAATTTAGTAAAGGATAATATTGACAAAAACAGCTAAAATCTATTCGAGATTTATTTACCTTAACCAGCCCTGTCGCTCAATATTGCAAGAGGCAAAACAGAATTTGATGATCATATCAGGCCATCAAAAACTTGCAGAAGTCGATCGAGGACATAATGACAAGTTTTGATGATTGGTTTACATCAATTATAGCCGCAGCCACTCCTCAACACGGAAATCCTTGTCAATCTTTTGAGAATGAAATCATGTTTGTTATAGCCATCGTTTATTGCTCAGTGGATCATGTGATCTTCATATGTGTGAATTTTCCCGTGTAATATTCGCTAATTTAATTAATGCAGCAATCATTGATATTTCTGTCTCCACCAATGTCGATAAAGAAGCAAGATTTCAAAGCCAGTTTGGCCTTTGTGCATCTCAAGACTAGAATTGTTTCGCATTATCGACTACACTGTAAATCGCTCAATACCAATCACATGCGAAGGATGCATACCAAAATATTTTTTTAGTATATTTCTGTATTCTCTTGGTATATATTTGTATGCTTTTCGTATGTAATTTCAAGTGCGGTATGCTTTACATACTAAAGCCATACCAGCACAATATTAAAGGAAAGCATCAATGATGTCTAAAATATGTTGATTTAAGGCCTTTTGTCAATAAAGATCACACTAATGTTACAACTGTTCTGTAAGTAGTGAGATAATGATATTCAAGATTCATACTTTCAATACTGAATTCGATTTTAGTTCATGTAAGTCTAAGGCAGTAGTGAAAACTGTGCCCTACTTGCGACGGATAGGTACATGGATAGGTACATGTAAAATTTAGTGTTATCAATAGGTACATGGATAGGTACATGGATAGGTACATGTATAATTTACTTATCGATAGGTACATGGATAGGTACATGTATAATTCAGTGTTATGAATAGGAACTTGTATGAGATCTGTTTTACTGGATAGGTACATGTGTTTGGTACACTCAGTTGAGTACACTGTGTTTCGGAACGTCTATGATCGAACTTGTGTGGTTTGGTTCTGAGCACTTGGGTACGTACCGATAGACGTCCGTTGTTTGATTTTGAATGGGTTTGCTCAATTGCGACTATTGTGACAATTATTTTAAATGTAGCACTATTTAGATGTGAAACTTTACTGTGCAGCTATGATTTAGTTGCTCCCCAATAAGAAAACCAATTCCAGAACTATGTTTAAAATGAAAAGACAAGAGATTTACAATGTAAGTTTAATTTAAGCGTGAAAAATAAATGACGGGTACAGATCACGTCCCTCAGGCGACTCCATGATCTTCAGGAAGTCATCACACCATTCATGAAATGTCTGATTTTTACTAAAGTCATGGTCACACTCGTGCACCGGACACTTCACCGGTAGTCCACTCCGCCTTTGAAGTGCTGACACAGTCAAGGTTTTCCATAGGGCCACTTTGCAGCCGCAAGAGAGATGCATGGTCATATCCAACTGACCTCCCATAATGACTTGGCTGTCACTTTGAAAATAAAATAGTGGTTTTGAGGACATGCTTCATGTTATGGAACGTTGAGGATAAGTACTTAACAGTTTGGAACAATGACATCCTTTATATAGTTATATATATTCTTTAGGGAAGTTCGGTACCTCTCTGATTGGCTGTTAGGATTTCCTTTGTTTAAAAAGTATGTAAGTCCGAGGTTTGTACCAATTCTTATCAAAGGTTCTAATCCTCACGTTTACAAGTTACAATTATTTTAAATCTACAAGTCATAATGGATCGCAAACAGAAAGCCGCAGTTGAGAACGGTACTGCTGATCGTACCACTTCGCCAGTGGAACGTACCAATACACCTCCCCAATCTCCGATGGAGCGATCGACAACACCAAACGAGCCGGTGGTGTTCACCCAAGCCCCTGCATCGCCCGACTACTCGAGTGATGAAGATAGTGACGTATCAATCGAGACGATGCGTCACATGAATAAGAAGTCCATGCGAACGCCACTCTATGGAAGGGTCACGGTCAAAGTCAAGAACGCCCCGAGAAAGTACCACACGATACGGGTCTTCATGCGAATGGAGCCGAACGAGCGGAACCTCACAACCGCTCTCGAATTTTCGGTCATCGACCTTGACACACCACGTCGCTGTCCCTGTGCGCCCAAAAAGACCAGGATCCATGTGCAAGTGGACTTCAAAAAACTTGTACCCTTTCCTTACCTTGATGATATTTAGTGTGTTTGTTTCTTAATCTCTTCATGTAATATTCATTTGTATATATGAACAAACTTGTTTTATCATTTCACAAATCGGTCTTCAATTAAGGTCTGAATGGGAAAGGGGAACAACTATCTCCAATTAATGATGTTCAATAACTGAATTGAAACAAAAAATCAAATATGATGGTTTCAACTTGAAATAAATAGGAACATATAACTTTTAAAGAAACAGTTATGTTGTTAATTTTAAAATGCTTGTAGCAGTCCAGGATGATATCATACATGTGTCATACACGACACCATAACAATGAGAATTGTTCTGCTTATTGCGGTATAACTCAAAGCAATCAACGATTTGTATCGGCACTTATATTGTGTACATCCGCCTTGGCGGTAGCTCAATATTGTCTCTGAAGACCGTTACAAATACTAGCGTCCGTAGTGTCCGTAGTGTCCGATTCAAATTTGTTGAGCGAAGGCACCGAAGTCACTGTGCACAAACATTTTGTGTGATGACCATTCAAATCAAGTCACAGGATAGGCCGACAATGACTTGTGCGTGGGGAAGGCGTATTGTCCAATCACAACGGTACCACGCATAAATTCCCATGAACCGAAACTGGTCAGCGAGTTACTGATGCAACAATGCCCTAACAAGTTACTCATCAAAGGGAAGGAATCAACAGCCAAGCCAACACAAAGATTTAATTAAGAAGGAAATTCAACTCACATAACGAAATATATGAGAATTACAGCAAAACATCCTCCCGCCACACGAAAGAAAGGGAAACACAGCATAAAGAAAAATGAAAGTCACTCAGACTCACTCAAGATAACCGATAACTTAGTGATAGGTCTAACTAAACTATTTTTCCCGACTCTAACTGAAACATTGCGAACCTTGCCGTCTTTGCCCTTGAACATTTCCTCGATTTTTCCGGTTGTCCATTTTCCTCTGACCAAATTGCTGTCACTTATTACAACGATGTCGCCGACTTCTACATCGCGTTTTTCAGAGTTCCATTTCTTTCGAGGAAATAATTGAGGTAACACGTCTCGGGCCCAACGTTTCCAGAAATTGTCAATTAATGTTTGTACAAAATTAACTCGGTCCTTTAAAAGGCATGTGTCTCGGAACGGTCCTGGTGGCACGAATGATGTTGATCTGCCCAGAAGGATATCGTTTGGACATAGATAACTTCCGTCGTTCGGATCAGTGGGGATTCTTCCAATCGGTCTCTGATTGATTATGTTTGCGCATTCAACCATATATGTATATAACTCAAAGGGCGTTAGTTTCTGATCTCCAATTACGATTTTCAGACATCGCTTGCTCGTTTTGACCATCGATTCAGCGCATCCATTTTGATGGGGAGCCAAAGGAGTAGAAAATTTCCATTTTGTCCCACGATTCGCACAGAAGTTACTAATAGTTTCTTTGTTCCAATTTCGAATCATCTCCTTTAGCTGTTTCTCCGCTCCGACCATTTGAGTGCCATTGTCACTGATAATGGTCGATGGAAATCCTCGGATCGCGAAAAATCTTCTTAACACCATTATTAATTCATCAGCAGAAGCGTTTCTAGCTAGTTCGAGGTGAGCCGCTCTGGTGTTCAAACAGGTAAATATAACGCCATAATGCTTATCAGACCTATTCCTGCTAATCTTAACCGTGAATGGTCCGAAGTAGTCCAAGGCTGTACAGTGAAATGGAGGTGAATGAGGCTTCAGTCGTTCTTCAGGTAACGGCGCCATGAGCTGTTGTTGAGTTATGTGACTCAATCGACGACATATTACACATTTATTGACGATATTTTTCGCAACTTGATGGGCTTTTGTAATCCAGAATTTAGCTCGAGACTTTGCAACCGTAGATGCAAGTCCGGTGTGACCAGTTTCATGAGTCTCCCGTAATATGAGTTTCGAAACATGATGATCACCGCCGATGAGAATTGGGTGTTTCATACCGTAAGTGAGAAATTCAGCTCTATTTAAGCGTCCGCCGACACGGACTAGTCCATTATCATCGATGAATGGCGATAGGTTTTTCATTTGACCCGCCTCTATCTGCTTGCGCAAAGGCCTTTGTATCTCCTTAATTAGCTTTACCTCAGCCGATTGAAGTTCGTCGGTGGTCAGATGTCCAGTGATCCTCTCTGCCCTGGGGGCGAGTGCATTGTTAATGAAGCGTAAAATGAAAGCCATGATTCTTTTCACTTTCTTCCAAGTGGAGAAGTTTTCATATTTGGGGACTGATTCTCCCACGGCTATTGAGCAGACATTGACTCTTGCTTCCGATATACTATTATCGGGTGCGCGAATTTCCGTGCATGGCCATTGACTCTCGGGGAAACGTAAGAAGTCCGGTCCATTTTGCCAAGACAGATTCAGATCAGTTGGTTTAATTCCTCTAGAAATCTGATCGGCTACATTCACAGTACCAGGTATGTGATTCCATTGTGAATGAGATGTCTGACTTGTGATCTCAATTACTCTGCAGGTCACGAAGGGGATAGTTTTATTAGAAACATTTCTAATCCAACCCGTCACAATCATGCTGTCAGTGAAAAAATAGGTTCGATCAAAACTTATCCTGATCTCCTCCTTTATTGTGCGATTTAGTCTTGCCGCGATAACAGCAGCTTGCAGTTCTAATTTCGGAATGGTCAAAGACTTTATAGGGGCAACACGTGATTTCGCGCAAATTAGGTTAGAAATGTATTGGTCATCGGACGACTTTTGGCGAATATAGGCGCAGGCTCCGAACGCTTCTTCAGACGCATCTGAGAATATACACAACGTCGGCAGTTCGTTTGAATTTTTCTTCAGGGAAATACATCTTGGGAATGTAATCTTCTGCAATAGTTGAAGCTCTTCAAGAATTCCTTTCCATTGTTTCATATCTTCATCATTCAGTGGTTCGTCCCAGCCAATGCCTTTCTTCCATAATTTCTGAACTGCGATTTTTGCTCGAATTACTGTCGCTGCCGTCAAACCAAGCGGATCGAATATTTTGGCAATTTCGCTCAATATGTTTCTTTTCGTGAAACATTTCATATCTGACTGAATACCAACATTTATTCGTAACTCATCGGATGACGGATTCCACATGACACCTAAAACTTTCTCTTCTTTGCAATCAGAAGTTTGGTCGTCATTCCCAGTCAAAGTCCATGTCTTGATTTTAAACCCTGAACTATCAAGAACCTTATCAATTTCATTTGTCAGCTTCTTTGCATCATCAATGCTTGGAACAGAGTCACATATATCGTCCATATATGAATTACTCAATATCGTATTGGATGCCTCGGGCATTTCATGTTTCATCAATTTTGCCGTTTTCTTCAATGCAGTGAGTGCCATGGAAGGTGCCGGTTTATCTCCAAAGGTTAGAACTTTCATAATATAGACACTCGGTGCTCTCGTGACCTCCAAATTCCTCCACAGGAACCTGTGCACATGTTGATCGCGTTCTGAAATCTTAATTCGGTGGTACATTTTTGAAATGTCACCCACGATAGCAATCGATTCTTCTCTAAATCGAAGAAGCACACCCAGCAAGTTGTTAAATAAATCAGGTCCTTTCGCCCAATAATCATTCAGTGAGTGTCCTTGGAAGTTGATTGAGGAATTGAATACTACCCGTATTGGCGTAGATTTGCTGGTTTTGACAATACCGTGATGAGGAAGGTAGAATACAGGACCCTGATAGCTCGACAATTCATCTTCAGACAGTTTTCTTGCGAAGTTAAATTTGACCATTTCGTCGATTTGTTTATCGTACGCAGATGCCAGACGAGGATTTTTCAGGAGTTGTCGTTCTCTTGCAATTAATAATTTTTCGGCTTGGACTTTGTTGTCGGGTAAGGAACTTGGATCCTTAATCCAGGGGTATGACATTAACCATTGATTCCCATCTCTTGTACAGGACAATTCGATCAGGTTTTGGTTTCCATCGTCATTTTTACAGCACTGACATTTGTTTACAGCAGAAACTCCCATGGTCTCGGTTGACCAGAAATCAGTTAAATCAATCGGTTTTATTATGGAAACATGTAGCACAGAAATACTCGACAGATTGGAATGTGATCCACCGAAAAAGACCCATCCTAGTGGACTGTTTCTTCCTACCAGATCGCCTTTCATAACAGTTTCACCAGTATGCAAGACAGCGTGATCGATACCAATTAACAAGTCAATAGCACCTGACTTTCGCTGAGGCACTGTTCCGGAAATATTGAAAGATTGGCTTAACGCTTGAGTATCAATTGATCGAATATGGCCATCGTTAATGCTGTCAATGCCTACAGCCTTGATAGTATATGTTTTTCCGTCTTTTGGTGAATGAATCGTCATCTCGTACAATTTTGAGGTTAATTCTTCCTCCTCTGCACCGACTTTCACAATTAGGATTCTGACATCCGGGCCCGTTAATCTCAGCTCATTAGCAAACTTTTGTCGGATTAGGGAAACTTGGGCACCTGAATCAAGCATGAGATTGAGCTCTTCACTTTGAGGGGCCTTCCCCGATACTTTGATAGTCGCCATAGGAAGTAAGTTCTCCCCGTTTGTGAATGAAGCCATAACAATAGCATTTGACGTGGGCTCGTAATGAAGCAATTTGTGATGGTAACGGTTGCAGGGTGTCCCGTTAATCATTTCTTTACAAAGTTGACGTCTGTTGCATGTCTGAGCTCGATGATTTCTGCCCGCCTTTTTCAGACAGCTGAAGCAGCAATTGTTACTCTTCAAGAGGTTATAGCGATCGTTAACAGTCTTCGATAAAATTTCTGAGCATTGATCAACATAGTGTGCATCTGATTTACACACCCAGCATTTTGGCGGTTTCTCTGTGTTTTTATTCACGGTAATTTGATTAATTTGACTTCTCGCTGATCGAGTGACACTTCTAACAGCCGAAACTGTTCGCAATCGACTCCTCATTTCAGTTGTCATCCAACTCAATAAGGTAGACAAGGTTGCGTCTTTCTCGTCGATTTCTAAATGACGTGACCATAGTCTCTTGTCCTCGCTAGTCAGCTTCTGCTCAAGTAAAGCAATTACATAGTTGTTGTCCATGTCCTGCTGTCTCCCTACAGACGTCAGTAGATTGTAGCATCTTCTTATCAGTTGCACTAAGTCACAAAACCGAGAATCATCGTTTTCATTTAGTGGCTTAAATTTCATGATGTCGTTCGTTATGGCATCCGCGATAAACCTGGGGTCGCCGTATGCGCTGTCTAACGTATCCCAAGCAGAGTCATAGTCCTGACCTAAGCCCCGTATCATGTCTAAAGGTTTCCCAATAAGAGCAGATCTAAGCATAGTCACAGCATCACGCTTACAGTAAGAGCTATCTACTAGGTGCTTGAAATCAGACTTGAATTCGAAATACTCTCTAACGTCACCAGAAAAGGAAGGAAGAGTAGGTTTCGACACCTTTACTTTACTTAACTGAGGGGTTTGTTGCATCAATAACCCGCTCACCTTGTTTAACGTATCGTCCTCGGCTTTGGTGGCTCCAGACTTCGGATCCCTGCAGACGATCTCCTTGGGTTGTGAGGAATTATTCGTTGCTTGCCCCGTTGCGAAACATTCTCCCGTTTCCTCCACTTTACTTGAAGTACTTGCTTGATTGATGACGTCAGTGGCCTTGGTCGACAGCTCCAGAAATCGTTCTTGGATTTCCTCCATCATCTGCTCCTCTTGCTCGAATTCGTCATCTTCCAATAGACTTGTGTATTCCTCCTGTCGACTCACGAGTTGATCAAAGTCTTTCCGATACTTCCACAGCGCTCCGGAAATTTCGTTCAGTGGTCTTGATTCGTTCATGAAGTAGGAAAGAGCTTTGCCGCTTCTTTTCAAACACGCCTTCGCGGTGCGTCTCCTAGATTTCGCCTCCTTTGGATCCATCGTACCGAATAGCAGAACCAGGTCAGCAACAGATTCCCAAACAAATTTGAATGATGTTCTGCTTATTGCGGTATAACTCAAAGCAATCAACGATTTGTATCGGCACTTATATTGTGTACATCCGCCTTGGCGGTAGCTCAATATTGTCTCTGAAGACCGTTACAAATACTAGCGTCCGTAGTGTCCGTAGTGTCCGATTCAAATTTGTTGAGCGAAGGCACCGAAGTCACTGTGCACAAACATTTTGTGTGATGACCATTCAAATCAAGTCACAGGATAGGCCGACAATGACTTGTGCGTGGGGAAGGCGTATTGTCCAATCACAACGGTCCCACGCATAAATTCCCATGAACCGAAACTGGTCAGCGAGTTACTGATGCAACAATGCCCTAACAAGTTACTCATCAAAGGGAAGGAATCAACAGCCAAGCCAACACAAAGATTTAATTAAGAAGGAAATTCAACTCACACAACGAAATATATGAGAATTACAGCAAAACAAGAATGAAAAGACCTTTAGAATGATATAAGGTATGTACCTATTCGATGGGAAAATCCTAGTTGTATGCAACTGTATGCAAGCAGACAAATGTTAGATTTTTAAATTCACTAAGTTTTTAGCCCATTCTTAAAAGACATGTAGCTCTCTAGTTATATGTCATACATGTGTCATACAATACACCATTAGAATCAGCATGAAAAGAGCATTCGAATGATATATTGTATGTACCCATTTGATGAAAAAATCGTAGTTGTATGCATCTATATGCAACTTGAAAAAATTCCAAGTTTTTTTTACAAAAATGACTAAGTTTACAAATTTTCAAAGTTAAAGTTTTACAACTAAAAATGACCATAATATACAATCCTCTACACTTGACCCTGACCTTAGACCTGACCTTGACCTTTGACCTTCATACACTTCATACACAGCGGGGGGGGGCCTCAAAACTTCTCGGGCGCTTCGCGCCCTCGAAATTTTTCGGATTATAGCTCGCTCACTCGAAAATTTATTTACCCATGGGTTCCGGGTGCCATAGATACTCTTCTTGCTTCCCTAACCCTAACCTTAACCCTAACCCTAACCCTAACCCTAACCTTAACCCTAACCCTAACCCTAGTATTTTAATTTGATTATTTGAATTTTGGCGCGAAATTCAAATTTTCGAAAAAAGTCTTTAAATTTGATTATTCACATTTTGGCGCGAAATTTGAATTTTCGAAATTTAGCGCTTAATTCAAATTTAATGTTCTATTCAAATCACACGTTTATATCTTCAAATATGAATCATTATATGACTATTAACAATAACATGTATATCAAATAATACATCAGTCCATCAGTTCATATTACTTTGAATTCACTCTACTGTTTACATGTAGAAATCTTTCAACACATATGATGGCACTTCCATTTCTAAGGTTAAAAATAAACCAGCTGTTCCAATTCTAGTTTGAGTTATCAATTTTGTTTAACCGTACCAATTCCAGGATGTGATGTCATAAGGTCTTTGTTCATAGTTGCTTTGTCAATTTCATATATAAAGAAGTTGCACACAACGAATTTTCACTCATTTTCAAATTATTCAGTGTCCATGGCAGACGTCGTTCTTCGTTCCTCCGTTCTCCGGTTTTTATTACAATTCTGAAGTGAGTTTCATTGTCATGTTGTGCTACTTTATAGGATATTCGGGAGTAGGAACATTATTAAGTTTTTATAACCAAATAGCTTTAAGTATAGAAGCTTGGGTTTTTAGGATAGGAACACTTTATGTTATATTATTAACCATGTTTTTTTTTAATTTTTCATCCTATATTAAGTCATTGAGCGAGAGACATGAATATATCAGTTTAAATGTAAGTGTATTTAAATCAACAAGATTTTCACGGTTTGTTTATAAATAAAAGATACCTAAATAAAACCTTCATCCATTTTAAATATTCAGTCTGTCATCTGCTAACAGATGTATAAAATTCAAGCTTGTTTAATTAAACCAATTGAGAAGTTGTTCAAATTTTCGAAATCTCATTTTCATTCTGTTATTATTTCGAAATGAAATAATGATTAATCAGCTGCTTCCAAATTTCATGTCTTTTTATGAACAAACCCTTTCGAATGAAATTAAAATTTCGAATCTCAGTTTCTATTTCATCCATGAATTTATTTCTTCTTAAGATTTGTCAAATATTGATCTAGTACTTAATAAAGGTTTGAAGATGGTACATAAATGATTTCTCATTTAAAAAGAGATTAAATTATAATAAAAATTTTTTATCCTCTACAGAAATGGTTCGACAAGAAAGCATCGCACGGCAATGTCTCATCTTCCATTTCTGTGAGACTTGCCAACTGCCCGTTCGACATGCGAACAAAAGCGGGCATAAGGAATGCTCATTCCGAGAGGACTGCACCTACCTCTACTGTCTCACGTGTAAGAGGTATGAAAAGAGCGATGCAAAGGTGAATAGTGACTCCGCGAAAGCTTTCATTGCCAAGCACACCCCTTATGCTCAACTAAATGGAAGAAAGGGGATTAACTTAACCTCCAAAGTTGAGAAGAAGAAGTTGGAGCGTCTTTTTGGGAAGGACCGACCGACTGAAGGCGTGCTGTCCCAGTTGGATGAACCTGCTCCAAAGGATAAGCCTCAAAAGTGTCGAGTTCTTAAGAGGAAAGTTCCTAAGTCTCGGGAGTTCATCGATGAGACTTTTAGTGATTGTGAGGTGAGTGCCATCAATTCTGCATACTAGCTTCAAAGGATAACTGGCTCACAGCAGAAAAATAAAAAAATACTACTCCATTATGTATGAAATGATTATATGTTGTTAAACATTTCAGGATGTACTGATGCTCCCACCGAAGAGAGACAAGGTGTTGGTTCATAAAAAACTGTTCGCTAAAGATGTAAGTACTTATTGACTAATTTAATTATTTCTATACATAAAGTAAATCAACATTGCTTAAACATTTCAGAGTGAGCTACCTCACCCGACAAAGACTAACGAGGATATAGTGGCCGAAAAATTGCGAAATGTAAGCATTTCAGTTATTTATTAGTTCTCAATGTGAAATTAAACATGAATTTTTCCTACTTTCAGCTGTTTCCTAGTGTTCAAAGCTGCCCAAAAATTCCGCGCTTACCATCACCGAGGAGCAGACTACTTTCGAGTCCCGTAAGTGTCATTACATAGGTCTCAGTCAACAATAACTGAAAATGCATCAAGTATTTTTAAAAACATACATACTTCGTCAATGAGTTGCAAACATGTCATCATATTTTTCGTTGCAGTCTATGCGATCTCTGTCGCTGAAGAAGCACCACAGAAGCTTCTTGTCTACGCCGGCGACAACAACGTCGGTAGAGGACAATGAGGAGAAACCGTACTAAATTAGCGAGTCATCGGAGGATTCGGACTCCTCATCCGAGGATGAAGCCACTACTTCAGCGACTTCATCTCCGACGTCCTCTTCCGACGAAGATGATGATTCTGATGTACATGTAAGTATATGACTGGTTAACTGCATGTGTACAGAATTGTTTTCATTAAAATTTATTTTAAAACACACTTGATTATTAATATATTCGTCTACAATTGATTAATTCATCTTTCAGAATGATTCGGTGACTCCTAACAAGGCGAGTGGATCCGATCAAGAAACCGCAATCCAGCAGGAGGTAAGAGGAATTCACATTTGTATCTAATTAATGTCAAAAATGGTAAATGGATGATAAACAATTGTTCCTTTCAATTACAGGACTCCGTGATGTTTGCGTCTCAAGCGGAGATCTCATTCTCCAACATCCGGGCGTCTCCTAGCTGGAATGTCCACCTACCATTGTCGCCGATGATGACATTGGCCCGATCCTCAGCAGCTGATGTCCCAGTCACAGCTCCTTCACCTCCAACACCTATCCAAGCCGCAGCTCCTTCCTCTCCAACACCTCCTATCCCAGCCGCAGTTCCTAAGGCTCCTCTCCCAGTACGCGAGTACAACGTAGACCTTGACGCTACGACGGAGGAGGAGGACATCGAAAGCAAGTTACGGCGGTGTCAAGAGCGATTGAAATAGTCCGAGGCTCGTGAGGCTTAGTTAATGGAGGACAACAGAGGTTTGGTTGAGTCCTTACAAAACATAACTCAATCAAACCTCCTGTTGGCCTCACAAGTAACAAATAGCCAACGACATGACAAGGAGACCTTAGTCCACGTCGAGTGTAGCAATAACACCATCCGTAGGCAAAGACTGACACGGATGGACGATTTGGGTGGCTGCAGTGAAAGCTGTAGCCACTTGAAACTATATCATAGTGGCATCGTGAAATGCGTGAAGTTATAACTTATTTTTACTTTTGAAAAAAAATAGATTGCTTTAAATTTTATGTTTTCTCTTTACAACAGATCGGAACATATGGTATTGGCTGGTGATGACGCTGACGTCATTAGATGGTAGATGTATATAAGGGCTTGCTAATTTCAATCCTCATCAATAATCATGGTTGTCTGTACCAAGTGTGGAAAAGTGTTCACTCTCATAGGCAATTTGCAACGACATGAAAAATTTTGTAAGTTAGGAAAAACATATCAATGTAGCAAGTGTCCATATAAGACGAATAGGATGGATAATCTTAAGAGGCATAAACGTGTATGCAATAATAAACCGAATGATAGCATAACAGAGTCAAATTCAAATAATCAAAATAGATCTACTTCTAAGCCAACAACCAGCGCTTCAACTAACATACAAAACTTTATTGAATACTGCTCTCGGTGTGGCAAAACGTATAACTCTATAAGTAGATTTCGACAGCATATGAATGTACATAACACAAATAGTGAGATGAATATGCATAATAACTATGGAACTGTTAGTCTCAGCGAAAGCGCACTCAATGGCCATGCACGTGTGTATGATATCACGTCAACAACACCTACTGTGGACATAACATCATTCTTAGAAAACATGCGTTCCATGTTAGGGAATTTAGTGCTTGACTTACTAAGGAGCTATCAATTGCGCGGTCGTCTGATTGCGCAAATTCGTTATGTCCGTTCTAATCCTCAAGAAGAAGAAACTTTTCTCGCACACTTTACCTCATCATCCTCAAACTATATTTATGACTATGATGCTTGGTTTCAGGATCATCTAAATAGTCTAATAAATCATATTGAAGCCTTCACAAAAAAGGGTAGCAATTGGATTATAGATGACGTACAAAATATAGAGTTCAATGTAATAACAAGTCCAATACTGTCAGGTGGGCAATCATTTCCTCTACCAAAGAAGTTAAAAAACTCTAAAGCTGTCATTAATGTTAATTCAAATGCAAATGATTGCTTTCTATATGCAGTTTTATGAATATTGCATTATAATGAAGTACCTTATTCAAGGAATGAAGTAAAATCATATAGTAAGTGGACATCTGAGCTAAATATGGAAGGCATTTCCACACCAGTATCAATCAAAGATATTCCAAAATTTGAGAAAAATAATGATATTAAAATTAACATTCACTTTTATGAAAATGGACTCAAAGGTGTTCGTTACAATAGTAACTTTACTGGTAGGCAAACGGTTAATATTTTGCTAATTCTAAACAATGGAGCAGCACACTATTGTGGAATTCCAAAGCTGTCAAGATTGTATAGGAGAACTTTAAAAAGACATAAATACTTCTGCGAAAGATGCACTCAGTCATTCACATATAAAACAACACTAGAGCGACACTTCCAGTTTTGTATTCGAGGAAAAGCACAAATAGAAAAAATGCCATCGGATCTAAAAGTACTAACAAGTAGCATGGAATATCAACTAAGTCCTCCTTTAGTAATTTATGCAGATATAGAGTGCTACATTGATAATAAAATACATAAACCTGCGGCCATTGGAGCTTATCATGTCTGGCATAATACCCTTCAATCAAAATTTGAAAACAAGTATTACCTCTTTGAGGGAGAAAATTGCATTATTGGTTTCTTGCACCACTTAGAAACTGTAGCCCAAGACTTATATGACAACCAATGTGCAACAACTAGGCAGCCAATGTCAGTGTCAGCGGATGAAAAAGCACGCCATGAGAATGCAGAATGTTGCAACAAATGTAAATCGAAATTCAGCGATGAAGTCATAAAAGTTCGTGATCATGATCATATCACCGGACGATATAGGCAAACATTATGTAGGAAATGCAATCTCCGGTTAAGACTTAAAAGACGGGAGCTCCCCATATTTTTCCACAATTTTAAACATCATGATAGTCACATCGTTTGTTATAAAGCGATTGGAAGAATGAAGTCTTCGAAATTAGATGTTGTAGCAGCAACTGCTGAAAAATATATAACTTTATCCGCCAGTGTCCCTGTAAATGAATACAAAGGGAAGACAGTATACTTTAAACTAAAATTCTTAGACTCATATCAATATCTAAGTGCATCCTTGAGTGAATTAGCCAAGGGCTTGCAAACGTATGAGCATGTAGAGACATTAAGGGTAGAATTTCCACAATTAAGTGATAATGTTTTATATCAGAAGGGAGTGTTTCCATATTCATACTTCAAAAACTTAAACACGTTGACGGAAGACTGTCTACCACCACAATTTGAATTCTATAATGATCTTACTCGTGAGCACTGTTCCGATAGTGAATATGAACACGCTAACAAGGCGTGGATTGAATTTAATTGTAGCACATTTGGTGATTACATGCTCGCATATCTGAAGTTAGATGTTTTATTGTTGGCAGACATATTTGAAGTGTTTAGAGCATTGAGTCAACGTGAGGATGAAGTCGACCCTGTACATTTTGTCAGTCTCCCACATCTTAGCTTTACCTCAGCACTAAATTTCTCTTCCAATGATCCCCCACACTACATACAAGATGAAAATATGTACAATCTATTTGAACGAGGAATTAGAGGGGGTATGACTTTCACCAACATTCACCGAGCGCGTGCACGCATTGAAGAATTAGGAAATAATACACATGAAAGTCGACATTTGACTTACTTAGATGTTAATAACCTTTATGGTTCTTCACTCAGTAGAAATCTACCCCACTCAAATTTCAAATGGTTGAATGAAAGTGAATTAGATAATTTTTTAAATGAAGAAAATGTTCAAAATATAGATGATGATGGTGAAATCGGCTACATTTTTGATTTAGAGTATCCTGCAGCCATTCATGATGACACTGCCGATTTCCCATTAGCTCCAGAAATGCAGATGATTGAAAAGAGAATGTTTTCACACTATATGAAAAATCTATATGAAAAAGTAAGACCAAATACACATTTTTCTTCTATCAAGAAACTTCTGCTCCATCAATTTGATAGGGAAAATTATGTAGTCCACTACGCAATTTTAAAATTTTACTTAACCATGGGCATGAGAATCAAGAAGATTCATAGTGGCATACAATTCACACAAAAGCCTTGGTTAAAAACATACATTGATATGAACTCTCAAAAGAGGGCTCAATCAAACACTGACTTCGAAAAGTCATTCTACAAATTGAAAAATAATTCTTTATATGGTAAAACAATGGAAAATGTAAGGAGAAGGAAAAAATTTAAACTAGTCAGCAATGAGAAACAACTACTGAAATTGTCAAATCATCCTCTCTATGTTCAACACAAAATATTTGATGAAGATCTGGTTGGTATGGAAATGTACAAACCTTCAATAGTTTTAAATAAATTAATATATGTTGGTCAAGCAGTACTTGACTATAGTAAGTTGCAAATGTATCAATTACATTACAATGATCTAAAAGGATGTCAACTGATAAATAGAACGCGGCTTTGTGGAGGTGATACCGACAGTTTCTTCCTATGTTTATACACATCACCATCTGTCCGTCTGGAAGATATACTTCTATACTTCGGTGAAAAGTTTGACTCTTCAAACTATGATAGTCATCACCGACTATACTCAACTACAAACAAAGCTAGATTAGGTTGTTTTAAGGATGAGTGTGCTGGAAAGTTGCTTGAGGAAATGATCCTACTAAAACCGAAAATGTACTCCATGAAATATCTAGACTCTACGAATCATAGCATCAAACGTGCAAAAGGAATTCAGAGAGCAGCAGTTAAAAATTGAAACATGATGACTATAGGAGTGTCTATTATAGTGAGAATGATACAACTGAAGATATGACAATTATAAATTCAAAAAATCACATAGTTAGCACAAAATCATTTAGGAAGCGAGGTCTTTCACTTTGGGAGGATAAGCGCTGTTGGCTGGATAAAAATTTATCATTACCATATGGACACTACAGCCTAGGTCTTCCCCCACCGTCGAAGAGAAGGAGATGCCTTCCTGTCACAGGTGATGTAGAATAAGTCTAAATAAAAACAATATAATATTCCACTTGTAATAGATCTTACGATTGCTGCATCTTCCGACATGTAGCAACACTTACTAATACATAAGTAGTCTTACTAAAATTAAAATTTCTACATCTTTCCGATATGTAGAAATGATTACTAATAAATAGGTAGTCCTAATGTGAATGAATATGTGAAGTACTCAACATCATTCCGATATGTTGAGCTAATAAAATAACAAACTTTAGGCAAACATTAAACCTAAATTTGAAACATAGCTTTCGGAACATGCCTCATTACATTAGAACATGGAAACTTAGTGACGTTCAAAACGTTCACATAACAAATTCTAAAAGAATAGCATTTCGTCATTCAATAGCAAATAGTGATCGAAAACATCGTGGCGTTTGCATTAGTATTGACTCATTGCCTTCACTGAAAGACTTTGCGGATCTCATTGACAACCATAAGACTCGGATCAAGATTCCTCTCGATGACAAGGTATGGATAAAGTGTGATTCATCAGTTAAACTATAGGTCTGTTCACCAAAACGTGAAGATGTTGAATATCGATTTTTTCGTTTCAGTGACGTCACATGGGAAACCTTTACAAGGGAGATACTACCACAGATAACGTCATTCATTAAAGATGGAGGACATCAAACGGTTGGAAGTTGTAAATCGGATGTTAACTACAAAAGCAAAGTCAAAACTCAATCTACAAGAGATCGAGAGGAATATACCCAACCGAAAACAATGGTTACTGATAAAACGCAAATTGAAGCCGACAACGAGCTTACATCTTGGAAGACCCTCAATGTTAACATGGAGGATTCAGAGGAAGGATAGATCTCTCACTATCCTATTCTTTCCAAATGGAACAATCCAATGTATTGGAAGGGTCATGGAGGGTGATCTCTCATATCTACACTTAACTTTGGAACATTTACTTGGTGATTCATTATCTGATTGGAAAGTGAAGACAATGACCGTGTTATGTGAATTACACTATCACTATGATTTCCGTAAAGTTACATCATCACATAATCTAACTTATGAAGTGGAGCTATTTCCAGCAGCTCAATTGACTAACTGGCATCCATATCATGTTCATGTGTTCCATAATGGAAAGATTGTGGTAACCGGCATTAAAGACATAAGTGATGTGCCTCCCATCATATGTGATTTGAAAAAATGTTTCATGAAAACCAAATTGTAGATTTTGTATATATGTGAATAGATTTTGTATATATGTGAATAGATAATGAAATATGAATATGTTTTTGTTTTCCTTATAAACCCTTGTTTTGGAAAAAAGAGAGCAAGTTAATGATACAACATAAAACTTTATTTCAAAACTGTTTCAACATATTTAGTAAGAATTACATCATTTTTATCACAGTTTTTTGAAAATACAGTGCTGGGACGAAAATTAGCAACTTTCTGAAGAAATAAGAAAAAACTAATTCACGTGATCTCTGGAATTTATTTATCAAGTTTCCTAGTTTTAATAACTACAACAATAACTTGCAACAATAGTAAATTCAACAGAGTCAGTATTTGGTGGGTCCACCGCCCACCTTCAGCACTTCTTCAATCCTTTTCGGCATACTGATTGCAAGCTTTGTTAGTGTCTCTCGGGGTATTTCGCAAGTCCAAATACGAATAATGGATGCAAGCAACTCACTTTTGGTGCGTGGTCGGTGCAAGTTGACTTTTCTCTTCAAAATCTGCCACAAATTTTCCACGGGATTTAAATCTGGGCTGTTTGAAGGCCAAGGGAGAGAGGTGATCCCTCTGGCTGCTTTGAAGTCGGTTGTTAACTTTGATCGATGAGCAGGTGCCGAGTCATCTTGAAATATCATATCCCCATCAAAGAAGCGATTTTGATATGGCAAAACACGAGTTCTGATGATCTTAACGTACTCTTTTGTGTTGACAGAATTTTCGCTGAGATGGAGGTAGCCAACTGCACGTGCACTGAAGCCTGACCAAATCATCAGGCTGGTTGGATGCTTCACTGTCGGTAATTGACACCAAGGTTGCTGCGCTTCCCATGAATATCTTCGGACTCGAGTGTTGCCGGAATGGTAAGTCATCTCGATTTTCGATTCGTCAGAGAAGAAGGCATTCTTCCACTGATCTTCGGTCCAGTTTCTGTGTTCTCGACACCATGCCACTCTAGCCATGCACTGCTTCTGAGTGAGAAGGGGCTTCTTCACCATGCGTCGGGAGATGAGTCCAAAAGAACTGAGCCGTTTGCGGATGGTGCTGGGATCTGCATGTACGCCAGCTGACTCCTCCCACTCGCGAGCAAGTTCAACGGACGAAAACTTGCGATTAGCGAGGCACAGGCGCTTGAGAACGCTATCCTGTCTGATACTTGTCATTTTCTTCCTCCCGGAATTCTTCTTCGAAGATCTATTGCCTTTGACAAATCGGCTGATCGTTGATTTGTTGACTTTCAATTTAGCAGCAACGTAGACTTGGCTGAATCATTCATTAATGAGAGCATCGATGATGCCTTTTTGATACTCGCTGAGATCACGCTTTCTACCCATGATTTTGCTGAGAAAGTGGTTTGAAAGCTATATGTCATACACTGTTAAGGAAATTCAAATTCAAGTTGAAATGCTCTTGCAGTCAAGTTACCAATGATATCTCATCCGCAGTGTATGGAGAAACACAGTAGAGCAATTGAGGTCAAATTACCAATGATATCTCATCCGCAGTGTATGGAGAAACACAGTCGAGCAATTGTTAAATAAAACTGACAACTTGAATTAAAAAGTTGCTAATTTTCGTCCCGGCACTGTAGTTCTAAAACACTTTTACAGTTATTTTTCAATGGTCTCTCGTTGACAAAATAGAGTACATAGCCAACGCACATTAGAGATGTATTACTTTGAAGTGGGAACGATGTCACTTTCCTAACAGTCCAGGAGAACCTGTTTATCCATAATGCGATATCATGTAAACGAGGTTGATTAAGAGAGTCAAAATATTCGGCAACTTTATAACGATTGATGTATACAGCAATCCAATGTTTTCCGGGAAGATTGTTGGTATCCGTATCGATGATAAGCGAACAAGGATAGAAAGGAATTGAATCAGGTAAATTATCTCTAGAAAAGACATTGAGAAATATTGTCTTGGAGTAGGGATGAGCTTTCCTCATTTTCCTCAAGATTTCTATGTTGCTTAAGTTACTCATCTCTGATAGCTGACAGTCGCGTCTCTCATTCTTGTTATCTCAACTTTGCTATCATAGATAGCATAAATGAGACAAGTAATTGTTTTCTTCAAAGGTGACTCAAATGATACCACCAGTCGTAGATTTCCAGGCTTTGTAACTCCTACGCTTTCACCACCTAGATCTGCATCTGCTGTGAGGTTGTACATAATGAAGAAGTAGCCATTCTTGTACATATCCATTGTAATTCCATTTGAATCGTCTGTATTAAACATGTTGAGGGCGGTGAAAATAGAACCATATTCACGTGCGAATTTGCCATCTTTGAAATTAGGCTCATATGCTTTGCAAGATACAAATTTCCCATCCTGATAGAGTGCTAGTTTGCTAACATTAAAGTGTTGGAAATTGAATGGATTCTTTTCAAAAGCACCAATGAATGCCTCATTTTCCACAAATGTGATATACACCGCCTTTGGCATTGCAGTGGGAAAAAGATTTGGGTAGGCATGTGAGGATGATCCCGCACCAATTGTGAAGTTTGTCAACACACTGATTAACTGGATATATTGCATTGTTTTTCCTCAATCCTGTCGCATGCTCGTTGATGACTGACGGGTTCATTGTTACTCGCCTTACATTGAGCACGGCATTACTTATGTTGACTTGATAGTTTGTAGCTCCAAAAGCCATTAACGCGAACTCAGGATTTGCACGAATAAATTTTATTTGCATTTTAACCTGTGATAGCAGATATCTAGATTGACGAAGGAAATCAAGATAGACGGGTCCTTTCAAGTATAATTCCTTTGAATCCGCTGTTAAATCCATTCGTCTTTTCAACCCTGTATTTGAGACATCATCAAATTTTCCTTGCTGATCATCATACAACCCAGAAACTTGCAAGTGTGACTGTTTAGTTTGCTTTTGAAATTGAGTCATTGTATGTATATATGCTCCATATGGATATGCTTGATCCCCTCCTTCAATCTGTTTGTCATTCAATATTAGATACACATCTGAGAACAGACTGGCAATAGGAAGATTTGCTAATCCCACTTTATCCTTGGATGATTCGATATTTGTACCATCAGTCTTCTTAATTTGTATACACAACTCTAAATCAATGGATTGACAGTCAATATAATCTTGAGGATTGGCAGGTATATCAAACTGAATAGGCTGCTGGTTACCATCGATATTTGTTGTGGGGACTATGTCTACAATTGTTGAGGAGATGATGTCTGTCTGATGAGGGGGAGAATCGAAGAAACACAAAGCCGAATTGATACTCTGCATCGTATTAGCTCTACAAATATGTTGTCTTCCTTTGTTTTGACTTGTTTCTAGTAGCTGTGGAATTTCGTTTGCGCTTTCTTGTTTTCACTCGACGTCTAGATTTAGAACGTGCTGCTCTAGTCGGCTTTTTACTTTTCCTGCGTCTTTGCTTAGTAACTCGGCCTGATCCAACTTGTCTTGACTTCCTACGCTTCTTCCGAACTGTACGTCTCGTCTTTGTTAAATCATCTAATGCGTCTATGGCAGATTGCTGCGCGCGCATTTTCATAGATTCACCGATATCCTCACCTTGAAGCGCATCAGCTGCAACATTTGCACCAAAATCTAAAGCCCTGCTTCCAACACGCTTCATGATTGGTGCGCCATACTTTTTGAGTGTTGGAAGAACCATACGTCTTAGTGCACCAAATATGCCTCCTCCAACTTGTCGTCTACCTCCAACAAACACGGGATAACCGCTCTGATATGATGGTCTACTGTAAATGCCTGTCATTATGACTATTGAATAACTATGGAAGTCACAATAGCGTAAAGCCTTATTCTCTTGACCTAATATGTAGGGTCAAAACAGTAACACCACCACAGAACGGTACTACTTCTCCAGCGTCATCATGAATTGATATGTCAATTCTATTGATGAAATTTCGGCTGATTGGTAGATACATTGTGTTAAAAAATTCTCGATTGATTAGTTGCTTCCTTACGGATGAGAGAGGAAATGTGCGCAGAAGTGGGGCCTCAATGTCGCCAACCCTTGTATATTCAATAATGTTACAATAGACGTATAAGTTACTTATATCACGCTCTAGTGATGGGGCTGTATCGCCTATTGATGTACCTTCATAAATAGTTGATTTTGAGAATCCCAATGTGGTCGTTAACACGCTATCCAGGTTGATAAGAGAGTTCTTCCCTACTTTTACAATCATGCGTTTCTTATGTGGGTCATAAGAAAAGTGATATTCATCTGCATCAAGGTAATCTACACCAAACTCATTTAACTTTGTACACAATTCAGATGGCGTTTTCAAGCTTTCAATGTTCAAATTAACTCTTTTTACAAGTTCACTGGAAGTAGACAATTCATCACCCAATATGTCTTCGCTGTATACGTGGATATCCCATGAAGCATTTTTTGATGCTTTGAGTTTAGAAGAGGACAATTGAACCTTGAATGTATCATTTAATCAAGGTGCACTTTCAAGGCCCTTAAACATCCCAATCATTTCAGATCCGAATTCAATAACAGCGAACTCAGACTTTTCCAATGGTGTCTTTTTAGTAAAAACAATAAATTCTGCCTCCGTTTCAACAGTAAATAAAGTTACTTTCTCTTTCTTATATTCAAAAGTCATTAGCGTTTCTGGCACTGATCCTTGAAACTTTCTTGCAAAGTCTTCAACACTTCTAATGACCTCAAATTTATTTTTTACTCGGATACTCCTTTTTTGTAATGCATACAATGGCACAATTCTACATTGAAAATCAGTGACTTTCCTCTGCGAATTCCACCCACGTCCATTGTACCAATACCTTGATGAGAAAGTTGTTCTGGAATACCCAAATGTATGACTCAAATCCTTACCTAATACAAGAAGAACATGCTTCCCTTCCTTCATCAATTTTGTTGACCCCTTTATGACTGGTTTGTAGAATTTATTCAAAGTCAGCTTGAAGAGATCATTTATTCGTTCAAACATTCTACCGATTTCCTTTTCTGTATCTTGCAAGCTCATTGTGGGAACCTTAGAATCAAAAGTTGACGTTGCAAATGCCTTTTGAATTTTAATCATGTTTTGGACAGATGGTAAAGATGTTGAAAAAGGATGTAAAGTTAGATGATGAAAAGCCCATGTACCATGTAGGCTATTTTGAAATATGCGAAAGCAATCATCCTTCTCTCGCACTTCTTTATGTAATTCAAAATAGTTGTTCTTTAGAAAACTGATATCGTTGTAATAAGTAATTTCAGTTAGAGCAACTTCATGGGGTCCATGCAGAGTAATTGGATTAGCGAATTCAACAGAGTAGAGAGATGGTTTGTTACTTGGGAATATCTTGGGGTTGCTATTGCTTGGAAGAATGATGTTGAAGTTAGTAGACATGTTAAACTCATATATGGAAGAAGTCACATGCTATATTAGCTTAAAAGTTACGAGTGTCTCCCATCTCCACATTTTGTAGATCCTGGTGCGTTATCCAGCTATTGAATGAATCAGGATATCCTTTCCATTTAACTAGATATTTCCTTTGATTGCCATGACCTTTCCTCCTAATTATTTTATCAATCATATACACCTCTTCACTTCTGTCTACTACTTGCAATTCATAAGAGTAAAATTTTCCTTCAATTGGATTGCCATGGTAATCTATTAATTTATACATGGTGTGTCTAAATTTTGTATTTACTTCATCCACAAAAAACTCTTCTTCAGTCCAATTAGGTAGATACCCCTTCTCAAATGTAGACTTAACCTTTGAAATCCGAACTCTATCACCAACATTAATTTTCTTTTCATTGGAAATGTTTTTCGCTTTCTTATCATACAATCGAAGCCATACATCCATCGCATTATCTGGGGTAACATCAACTGGTTTCATCTTAATGATTCGATGGTAGCTTTCATTGTAATTCTTAACAAATTTCTGCAGCTCACCTACCCAAACATGTGTATTTTTTGCAGTGAAATAGCGCCATATTTTTGTCTTCAGTGTGCGATTGAACCTCTCAACCATGGCAGCTTTATAAGCACTTTTGACACTAAAAAATTCCACATTATGACTTTTAAGGAGACTTCGAACATGAGAGTTTTCGAATTCCTTCCCTTGATCGGTCTGTATTCTTTGCGGAACACGCCCCTCATCGAAAATGCTCTGAAAAGCCGCTTCAACTTCTGGTCCTCGTTTAGATTTCAGCGCACGTGCCCAAGCATAGCGTGATAAAATATCTATTACGGTTAAGATGTATTTATAGCCATCATTGTACTGTGATATCTGTTGCATGTCAGCCAAGTCCGCTTGCCATTGACTATCTATATTGTTAACAACATATTTTCTTGTTGGAAACCGCTTTCTTGCATTTTTGTGAAGAGTGTAAGTCGGTTGACTCCTCAACCACTTCTTGACTTTCTCTATTCCCACACCTGCTGCACGAGCTAGAACCTCCGGACGACTGAAACTTGCGGGATTATTTAAGTCGTAATAAATCTTTCTGAGTTTCACTGCTGTACTAATCGTCTTTGTTCTGATTTGCACGCGTATTACTCGCACAGCAACTGCTAACACAATTGATATCAACCTCTATGCCCTCTTCTGCTTTACCTTCGAGCGCAGATTTCAAACAACAGCAAAATTTTTGGAACGACATGATATGAGAGAGGCAAGGCTTAATTCATATTTGCTTAATATTTACTATACTCCTTCGCAACACGCATTGAGCGCCTAGTAGCTCTTTTTGGTTGCAGATCATCGGGATCATGAAGCTCTCGCTTGACCGCCATCGTGGGTGTTTTACTCTTTGATCCATCTTGTAAGTGACCCTTATCCAATTCATTCACAGTCGGTCCTCCAATAATATTGTGAGGTACATTTTGATCAGATAAAATTTTCTGAAAATATGTCCACCCTTGTGGTGCACCTAGTTTTCGCCTTACATCTCTGACAGCATATTGTAGAAGGTCATCTATGTGACTATTTCTAATAACATCACCAGTTGTTTCATCTATTATCTCCCCTCTCTCATTGAACTTCACATGTGGATCAATGAAGTCAAATAATCGCTCAGCGCGCACACGATATGGTCGAGGTGTTGACAAGGTTATAAATCGTCGCAATTTGTCACGAATCTGTCGCCTCTCGTCAATGTTTTCAGCTGCTAACTGCATTCGTCGATAGGGATCCTTAATCTTCTGAATTTCCATATCCTTTTGTGTTAGTTCCTTAAGTTGATTCGTAATAGGTTGATCTATATTTTTGACTTCCTGTGCACTTTGTAATGTAGTCAATTGCACATACTCCTCTTGAGGAATGACTACCATCTTTGAATACGACATGTTTGAAAATAATAAGGCAACAAAGTACATTGCTTAAAACTAACTGTGAACCGAGAAAACTGTCATTGGTTCAGCGGAATTAGGTATGATATTTGTTCGAAATCGAAGTCGTTCCGGACATTCCTGGGTTAGATCAATAAATAGATAACCATGTGGTTTCTTTGTTACATCTTCATATATTTTTGAAAGTACTTTAGGTTGTTGAGGTAATATCTGTCTACTGAGATAATGTATCTGACTGCTATCTCTTGGATTTTTAAATATTGCCAAATAATGTGTATTCAAACTTCTAGTTCTTTGCTCTTTCCCTCCATCGAAGATGTTTTGGGTGATGTAGATAATAAAAGCTTCCCTATGATGTGCAGTTTGAATGAACATTTCAGTTACATCCTTTGAAGATTTGCTTTCTCGTAATAGATCATCTAATACTAGTAAGTCACCTGCTTTGATATCCTCAGCTGATGGCAACCCTTGCTTCACCTCATAACCTTTCTGGCGAAGTGCAGAATGTAGTTGTGGTTGAAATATTCCATAATACCATTTGACTCTCTTATTTTCCTTGTTAAACATTTCATTTCTATATTGTAGCAATTCAGTTACAAATGTAGTTTTACCGGACTGACTTGGTCCAGCGACACACAAATTGTGCGATCAGTGAATAGACGAAAATCTGTCATCTTATAATTCCATTAACATTAAAATCATCATCCCGCTAATTTTGCTTAGAACAACAAAACAGACACATGTTCCAGATCACGTTTATTTACATTCAGAATAGAAACTTTTAAGTTACATTTACAAATTAAAACATTTACAAATTAAAACATTTGTGTTTCCTCATCACAATTAGGATTATAGAAAGTTTTCAAGTCAGCATCTTGGCGCTTCAACTTCAATTTAGGATTCCCATCTTTAGATTTCCGCCCTCGCTTTTTGCTCTCTTCCTTCCCATCACTTGAAGCAGTCTTATCAATGTTAATTAAACATTTATCAATTGGTAGTGGTTCATAGACTAGTTGAAGAACCTTCATTTGTAAAGATGCGACTTTACCAGTCGAACCATGTGAGCCAATATAAAGTCCGGTAACGTGCACTAAGCTCATATAGCGGCCCCGTTTGAGATCCTCACATTCCATCGCGTTTGTTAAGAGATCGAATGCTTGAAAATGATCCGATAGTTTTAAAAACAGTGTATCGAATTCCGGCAATTCCTTGTAACCAACTCCTTCCTCTAATGCCTTTCTCCAATGAGTGGGAGCACTTTCAAGCAGCTCAACACATTCTTTCGCGAAAGAGTCAATAGTTTTAAGAATCACCTGTTGCCATTTTGGAAAAGTCACTCGCATTTGTCTCATATTGCTATACCCTGATGTAGACATACCATTACTGTGGAAGAATGGAACTTGAAGATAAAAGCCATCATCACCATAATTCAAGGTTTGAAAGTAGAATGTATTTCCAATCCCTTGCACCTTTCATGTCGGACGAAGCTTCAAGAGATCTTGCACAAAAGCGTCACCTTCCTCTCTGATTGTATACATTTTCTGAGTCATGTTTAAGTACTAATTCGGAGCTTTCAACCAGCGCAAATGAATTGTCACTTGAAAGTGGTAAAATATCATTAAAGCGTCTTCCTTATATACACCTATATATGACTCATCAATCAAAGTGATGACGTGTCACTTTATGATTCGCTAACCTTATATTAACATTGCAGCAGTTGCTGCAATCCTTCCAAGCGGACTATTGATTACACCATTAATACTGTTTCCAATATCATTTAACATACTTAGAAACCCACCACCACCGCGCTGAATTAAGTTTCGCCTTTTCTTATCACTACTCCTTGGATTTGAAAACTTTTTTATGCTATTCAAAGAGCCAGCATTCAATAGAGGCTTGTAAATAGGTAGACATTTGTGTATTGCAAAAGCTAAATCACGAATGAAATCATCACTTGAATTTTGAATCAATTTACACTTCTTCTTATTATCATGTATCCTGTTTAACTTTCGCAACGCCTTTTTAAACTGACTTGAAGGTTTGAAGGACCGTTTCGATTGACGAGAAGATGCCTTCCGTTTTACAGACATTTTTATTCTAATATGGAAATAGATAATACAATTACAATTTTTGCTTAGTACTTACAACATTATACACCATTATACACAAAAGTTTACAGGCATTCACACAGAGTTTGTTGCTGGTACTTATAAAATTACATAGAACACTTAACAAGTTGTAGAGGGAAACTGATATACACTCACATCGGCTAGAGTCTGATTTGTAGCAGTTATGAGCTGCTCAATGTCTTTCATTAGATGTTTTGAAATTGGGCAGCACATACAGCAGGGCTTTGAATTGAAAGTCTTTAAAATATTGGCATAGTATGCCCGCAAACTGATTACCTCAGAATGTCCTTGAGCAGCCACATTGATGCTTACTGATGGCGGTCCACTGAATAAGTCCAATTTACATTTGTCACCCTTCTCGTCATAGTAGCTGGAGGTGATAATGTCATGGAGACATGTGTTGAGTTTCCGTTGGATACTGCTGCACCAACAGCGAGAGTATTCCGGTACAATCTCCGTTTGAGCTAGTGGGCGAAATACTTCATTGAGCCAGAATCTTGCAACTCGTGTAAGAGCGTTGTTCACGACTCTCATTAGCATTCTCTGCACCACAACGTCCTCTCCGCAGCGGAAATACTTCACTATTGCCTCCATCAGATCCACCAAATCCGCTTTATAGCCAGTTATATTCACGGCAGAATAAAATATATTGCCGGTGAAGAGTTGACTTCGGTAAATTATTGAAATGGGAATGTTGGTAGTGAACGACATGCTGATTGACATTGTATTAGCCTCAAATTATGCTTGAAATAGAACGGTACAATGTCCTCCTTATATAGAAAAGTCAAACAAAGACACAATAGTGACCAATCACAGACCTGCATGATGACTCATCATGCACGATATACAGTGACTGTTGAAGATATTTCTTCATCACAAAGGGGACAAGATGAAGTTTCAAAGGGTACATAACATGTAGAACACATAACGCTATGAGAACATGGCAAAAAGAGAAGGGATCGTTCCTGTTTAAAACATTTAACGCAGTTCCGTTAACGTAATAATTTAAATGTCTCTTCTTCTAATTTCCTTCTGAAGTCACTTTTATTGGGAGAACTTTTTATTAAAACACTGTCAGATGTCTCCTTCTTTCCATATCGTTCCAATTTGATCCTCCTAATTTCACTATCATTGCAGTGTAGCATGGAGAAATCCTCTATCCACCTACGATCCAAATTGTGATTCATAGCATCCTCATCTAGATCCATTAGTCGATCAACTAAATCACCAGCGTTGATATTTTCACTGAGATTTGTTACAGTTTCTATAGCTTTGAACGAATATCCAAGGTCTCTTGCGACAACCCACGACGTTGGGATACTAGTCATCATTATGTATGTCATCAAACAACTATCTCATATTTATAGCTTAGTTTGTCTACGTAAAAGGAAAATCAATGTGTCATCTTGATTACAATGGTTTCAATAGTCACAATAGTCGCAATTGAGCAAACTCATTCAAAATCAAACAACGGACGTCTATCGGTACGTACCCAAGTGCTCAGAACCAAACCGCACAAGTTCGCTCATAGACGTTCCGAAACACAGTGTACTTAACCGATTGTACCGAACACATGTACCTATCCAGTAAAACAGATCTCATACAAGTTCCTATTCATAACACTGAATTAAACATGTACCTATCCATGTTCCTATTGATAACACTGAATTATACATGTACCTATCCATGTACCTATTGATAACACTAAATTTTACATGTACCTATCCATGTACCTATCCGTCGCAAGTAGGGCACAGTTTTCACTACTTAAGGCATTTCATGAATAATCAATAAGTATTCAACCATCGGCAATTACGCATTATGTAATTTTGAAATTAAAGCATATTATCAATCCGAAATAAAAGCACATTACAATTCATAAACGCAAAAATAGTTATGTTTGTGATATATAAGTCAACATGATTGCTCGAAAAATATCGTTTGAATGAATTGATGTTCATTAAGTAGAGCTAACCAAGCGTCCTGCTAATGTTACGAGTCAAATAGCAACGACGACAATCTCGTGGAGCATAAAATTCACAATAAATCTAATTTCAGAGAGAAATATTCACGACTGGTATTGCCGAAAAAAGTTATTTGACAGTAGTATGCAATATATATATATATATATATATATATATATATATAAAAGAAAAACACAAATGCTCCTTCAACCGGACATGTTTCGGAATGCTTTATTCCATCTTCAGCGGAGGTTTCATCAAATCAACAATAAGGAAAAATGGTTTATATACAATTTAGAAGATAGAAGCAAACGGTTTATAATTACAGCTCAAGATAAAATCAATAAAATCAGTTCGACGGCAAAGTTCATAGGTTCAAGTATATAGGTACTGATCTGTTCCGCTGATTAGACAGAATGCTATTGTTTTCTTTAGTTGAAATATATTACAAAATCAACGGATACTTTGACTGAACAATGATAGTGAACTTTTCTGGCTTCGGTGCATGAACATGCATAGAGATTTCAGTTAGATGTTTAGAGATTTCAACATCGAAGTTGATTGTATGATGTAATGTCATTTCTGATTGCTTCTAGGTCTGAATCTTCATAATCCCCACAGAACCCCCTGGAAGCACTATGTGAGCTGTGGGGATGGCCTCAATACCCATACTCACCATACCCATGGGTACCCATGCCCATGGGCATACCCATAGAATCCCCATACCCACAGCAACGCTGGTTGTACATGGCAAACTTCATGGCACTCATAGAGATCTAGGTACAGTTGATGTCTATGGGCGCGTCGAAATGTGAAAAGGTACAAATTGTCTAACTTGATAAAAGAGCAATTAATCAGCCTATGAGATAGGATTTTCAGAAAGTTGATTGACTTGAATCAAAGGAACAGTCCATTGTTTCAAATTGTTCATTTTGAAACTCAATCTGCTCTGCTATGTCGACGACCGTTTAGAAATTAGCTCGCTTGACTATTTTTCTTATTTTGTTCGGGGTTGTTCATTTTGCGCATATTTGGATTATTGATGTTACTTTCGTGCCACAGTTTGCATTTCAGGTAATGAATATACCTCAGACATGAGTTCGGACATGACTGCGGTTCGAATACTGCGATTAGTATAAGTTTTGCACAAGCCGTCTCGTGCCAGTAATCGTTTCATGTGCTCATTCAAAACATTTTTACCTACATCCATCTGTGACGAATACCAAATTTAAGCTTCAAATTTTACAGATTGACTATAAGGTTTAAAAATAAGTGTTCACCTCAACCCCGGTAACCAAAGTGATCGATTATTTGAAAGAATGATTCCTGTTGTAATACCAAAACAGTTTTCGCGTAAAAATGACAGATACAATAACCGCATGCCTTCAGAATCAATAGGAGAATATAGATTACTGTCGGTGAATTTCTGCCGTCCATTTTTAGCTGTCATCTGTCAGTTTTCCATTGGTACGTCCATTTGTTATTACATTAGTCCATAAACACTGTGAGACAATCCATCAATGGGATGATGTTAAGTCAATGTGAGATGAACATATTGTCGCAAGTTGGTGGAATTGGAGCATTCAGGTCTTACTTCATTGGCAGTGATAAAAATGTTAAAGCTTTACTTCCTCTAATGAGTTCACAAACAGAATTAAAAATTTCACCATTACCGTATAAATCACAGATGACGATGACTTGAATTCAGTTTGTTGCCGTTATAAATGCATTAATTAATACATTTGCGATGCATAATTATGAATATCCCAAGACAAGACTTCATAAAAAAGTACTGGGCTTTAATGTCATTTTCATTTCCCGTGCAAGCCAATGGAAATTTACCGGGCTTTAATGTAAAAGATATCACTAATGCTCGGTAAATCAAGTATACAGTATGTAAACGGAGGGCATAAATGGCAACCTTGATGGAATGCCATGATGTGAAGGCATGAATACTTACTTTTAATTAATGTGTGATCTGTACCTATTCATCACCTACTTAATCGGATTTAATTTCTTTGAGGTCATGATTCATGATAGACAACTTTACGCTATCATGCATCTCCTACATTCACACTGCACATAAACTTCAAGAACACTACAAGTTTTAGTGTGAGTCTGATGAAATTAAAGATCATGTGAGAAAATATGCAATGATTCCTATCTGTCGATTAGTTCAGGGGAAAATGTTGAATTATGCATGATTGGCAAAAGCATCTTTAATAATTTTTTGGTGGCTATTGGAGTGATTTTTCTGAAATTCCAGGGGATCTACCGCTTCCCAAGATCACAAAATATTTAATAGCTCAGGTCTGGTAAGGTAAAAGGTTAAGCGACAAATAAAAACATAATATCCGTCTGTACATGCAACCATGGACTTCCCGCATCTTTGGACTAGGTCACAGAGATAGAGTATTGAGGAAAGTCATCTCTAGAACGAAACACGAAGACAAGAGGTTGAGTAGATAGCTGCTTGAGGTTGCATAGATAGCGGATTAAACCATAGAAATCGAATCATCCGCAACAACCGGAATTCAGATTGACCACAAATGCATGTAATTCGATTTCTTTGGCTTGATCCTTTGCGGCAGGGCCACAGAAGTAGACAGGTCGTCTCTTCTTCTGTTTGACTCACAGGATTAGACAGGTCGTCTCTTCTTCCGTTTGACTAGAAGGGAAGCATTGGAACATGTAACGTTAATGAAATGGCACAATCTGCTGACAAAATACCATAGAAATCGAACAAACAGCAGTCAGTTCAACATTAAACACGCCAAATTGTACGAAGTTTCAGTGATTGTTATCAACCAGATCACACAGCAAAGAGACACAGTCGATGTGAAGTTCTACAGAGAAGTTTGTGAACGCTTTTTCGTGCGCCTGCTAACTTTTTTAATAAAGATCGGAGGGCCCAACATTATCGAGAAAACTTTTGCGCAATGATCTGAATTCTTCGAATCTGAAGGAGTCGTGGCGATTGAAGTATTTTGAAGGAATTCAGAGCAATCCGCAAGCGACGCACGACTATTTTTCCTATTTCTTTTTGCTCACTTAATAAGTTCTTGCATGTGCCAAAGTTTTGAATCAGTTTGCACTTCTGGCAAAGTGACACAATGAAACAATCTAATTCTGTGGGCAGGGCATTTTTCTACATACTAGCTATAGCTAATCATAAAAAATGGACCACCTAAATTTCGATGAAATTCAATCCATTCCCATGTCTTCCAATCGTGTCGCACATCAACGTGTCATGCATCTTCTGAGAGATTGTATTCTGCCAGTTCGTGCGCTAGGCGTGTTGGTGCGTCTCGGCTTGTCGGCGTTGCCGCTCAATCAGCCACGCTAAGAGAAATACGCCGGTTCTCGTCTCACGATACGCAAGATATTGGGCGTCGAGCGCTCTTGGCTGGCGCTTTTTAAAGTCAGTTGAGAGGGGAACAATCGATGTCATCCCAGTGTCTTTCGTTGCGGCATGGGTAAGCGCGCGCGGGAGTGAAACTTCACTTGACCTTCGTTGCGGTATGTAAAAGTGATGACGCAGCAGATAATTGAGAAATGAGAATGCGTCACAGCTATACTCTCACTTTTTCATCAAAAATGTTCATGCTTGTTATCTTCAGAATCCTTGCGATGTAAAGAATGTGAATATGTAAGTTTTATTCAAGTAAGATCAATAGTTCCTTTTCAAACTTCTTCAAAAATTTTTCTATTACCGCCAAAGTACACAAACAACATTTAAGGTGAACGAAGACTTAAAAAAACAATTAGCGAAGGCATGTCTTTGTTCTATCACTGTGACTGCAGATTGTTTACCTTGAATGTTTGTGTACTTTAGCAGTAATGAGAAAAAATGTTAAAGAAGTTTGGAAAAGAACTATTGAACTTACTTGAATAAAACTTACATATTCACATTCTTTACATCGCAAGGATTCTGAAGATACCAAGCATGAACATTTTTGGTGAAAAAGTGAGAGTATAGCATTTTTACTAAGAGCCTATAGCGTTGTTCTACTGAACCTCATGCCGCCTCCAGAGGTACATCTACTGATTGGCCCTGTTACAACACTTTTAGATACCCTTCACAGCATTTGGCCTGAGGTGGACGAATGGACAAATCGCTGTAGCGTCGAAGGACAGGCTTATCACGGTGGAGCTCTCAATGGAAACGGCTGCCTTAGACTTCTCAGGTATGTCGACTTTCTCGAGGAAATGCAACCCCCAAGAAAATTTGTCGATGCTTTCCAGAGTTTGAACACTGTGGTGGAAGGCTGCAATGGCATGAAACTGAGTGAGACATTTGAAAATGATATTGATGATTTCTTTCGTGCGTACAAGAGGCTTGGGATAAGAATAGCACCAAAAGTGCATGCTGTTGGGTTTCATGTAAAAGAATTTTGTGCTTCTCATCACAAAGGCCTAGGATTCTGGTCGGAACAGGCTTCGGAGACGATGCATTCCGACTTCGAAAAGACATCGCTGCGGTACAAGGTCGGTGAACAAAACAGCAATTACAGCAATTAACTACTCGAAGTAATGCAGGACTGCTATAGTAAGCATTTGCAACATGTACTTGTTGTACTTCACGTCACGTGTTTTTTATTTTCTCATAGTTTGTGGTGAAAGAACTTGTTAAAAAGATGACAATTTCCTTTGTTTCAAGAAACTGACTTCTTCACTGTAATTCGAATTTAGTCTGCGCAATTCGTGAAGTAATGATAATAATTCTTAAAGTAATGTAGTAGGCCTATTCTTAAAGCAATTCTTAATGTACTCCTTAACATAATATGTAGCTGCAGCAACGATTTCTTTTTTTTCTAACTCTTCTTGTAAGAAGCATCACTGGCACCAATTTTGCCGAGTTAGAGTCGGCGCAATTATCCAAACATAAAAAATGAAATTTTAATTCTAAAATTTGAGTTATGCTAATGCAAAAACTAGGAATGGAACCGACGATTTTTTTATTTCCTACTTTTCTGGCAACCAGACACATCACGGACACCAATTTTATCCAGTTTGAGTCCGTGCAATTATTAAAACATGAATTTTGAAATTTGAATTTGTGCATATATCTATGGAACGGCACCGACGATTTTTCTATTCCTTACTTTTTTGATGATAGGAAGCATCACAAACACCAAATTCAGTGAGTTTGAGCTCGTGCAATTATTTAGACATAAAATTTAAAATTTGAATTTGTACATATATGTATGGAAGGGTGCCGACGATTATTTTCGTTTTTTTCTGTCAGTGGGTATCATAAAAGCTAAAAAAATGTAAAATTGCGTCTGTGCAATTTTTCATGACTAAAAGTTGGTTAAAACAGGGCGTGCACTGGTCATAAATGGTAAAAATGATCGAGAACGTGCGTAGCTTCGGCAAAAGAAAGTACGAAATTTCTTCGATCGTGGTAAGACTGCAGGTACGAATAAAGCAAGGATATGATGCGAGTTGGTGAACAATTTCCTGGAGATAGCAAATCGTCGGTCAGAGATCAATGTAGGTGTACACTTAAACTTGGTATATGCATAGTCAAAGTAGATAATCCTGTGGGCTCGTCTATCAATTCGATCAAGTTGAGAGAAGAATACCTCGCATTCAAGCCACAAAAGCGAGGACAAGTATATTCGATAATTGATCGGATATAATATGTTGTGTGGAATGTATGAAGTTCTTCATGAGTGACAAGAGGTCTTCACCATAGAGTTAGGTCTTAATATCCCAAGGCATGGATTCTAGATGCTGATTTCGATCGAATAGTCTCAATATGTTGTCAAAAACTTAACTTTCTGTCAATTGTAACCCTAAGAAATAATTCCAAAATAATGCATTCATAGCAACTTGCCACTTGGTGAAGCAACATAGCGAGTTTACATGTACAGAAAGTGCCTGAGGAAAATCTCAATGTCAGACATTAAGATGAATCACCACCGCCATCTTTGATCGTGGGACTCGATAATGAGGGGGGAGGGATATGAGCATTCTTACAGACATTCACTCTTACTGCACAATGTTAATCATATACATATATTTATACAGAACTTTGCTTAGCACGCAAATTTAGACTGATGAAAACTTATGCGCTACAGAACAACTTTGAGATGTACCCTTATATGGGATGCGTGGAACAAAGGTCATCAAAGTGATCATAAATGTGAGCGACAGTGCTCTTAGAGAGCATACTCCTAAAATGCTGACTTGAGCGCATGCTCTTAAAGTGCGCTCTCGAGCGAATGGTTACCCAGTAGAAGTGCATTAAAATAATTCCCTGCCTTGCGTTGGAGGATTACATGCTGAGCATGTTAATGCAGATTCAAAAGCGGACCTCAAAAGGTATAGAGCGTCCACTCCAGAGCTGTGATATCTGGCTGGAAGTATACTTACTATCCATATCAATCCGATTTTCTCAATGATCAATCGTTCTTTCAAATAATCTAATAGTTCAGATCGCTTTTAGAACGACTATCTTGAACAATGAAAAATCGTCGAACAAAATCGTTTATGTTACTGAAAACACTGTCTTTTAATGTCAAAATGATAATTGGCATCAGCTGGTGATCAAAATGCATACAAATGTCTTGACGAATGAAATCCATATTTCTGAAGTTCATCAAAGTCACAGATGATTAGAGAATTAAATCTTTGCAACAACAAGTCAGTGAAGAATCCTCTGTGACCGCACCTTAACTATCAAAATAATAGAATAGTTAGGATATCTGAAGATTTGAAGTATATTTTACAAATCAAAATCTAAAGCCCTTGAAATTTATTTGTTATAACTTTCTTTGTTGTAATATTACTTGCTTATTGAGTAATAATTACTAAAGGCTACTTAACAAATAGCTAATCCCCTTTCCCATTCTACTCTCATGCTCAGAACAAAAGAAATTAGTTATACTTAATGGACACAACACTTCGTTGTTTTATCAATTTGCTTACCCGACCGGAAATTCGTCACCGAAAGGTTGATTCTTGGCATCTGATGACTGGTAATACCCAAATTCAGTGCATGTTTGGTACATCCATTGCCGAATACCAACTGGTCCTGTTTCACTGTTCCAAGAAATGCCGTCTCGAAGGGATTTCACCACACTGGAGTAATCTATATCCAAGCAGGGCTGAACATTAAGAATGAGTGCGTTCACTTCAGCGTACTTCTCAATGGGAGTAAGTGAAGGTTGTTTCATAATGTCGCAAAGCCTTGATATCGTGATGCCACCCTAAAAATATTTTTATGATGTAGTATGTCGGATTAGATAACAAGGGTTATTGGAAGCGGCAATGTTGGAAGAAGTAGGTAGTCAATGAACACATAAAATTGTTGATGAGAGATATTTCTAAGTCAACTTTCATCTTAATTAGACTATATCATTAGTAAATACACATTTCTGCATTTTTCACATTATGTCACGCTCAAATGCAGCATCACACTGAGATGACATAGACATCGACTTTTAAGTGAATCACAAAGGAAATAGTTAAGTACACGATATCAGACGAGATCGTCATCACAAACGACAGTCAATTATGCAACTGCGTTTATGCACGAAGCTCGTGCTGGTCGCACTACAAGTGTGGATAAAATCGATTTAAATGATTGGAAATCTGAATGCGATTCATTTTGAATTATGACTTGGTTAAAATAATATTTGTGGAAACATGAATTATAAATCATTCTCGCAACTCCAGAAAAAATACAGCTTTATACATTTTATACTACTTTTAAGTTCAATAGCTACACTGAATTGCAAAAAAAATCCAAAATTTCTCAATAGGTCTGTTTGTTTGGTGACTTTTGAGAGTACTCGAGATAGAAACTGCTACCTTTAATGTCATCGTGATATGAGATCTCTCCAACCAAACTCTGTTTGATCAATTCATCATTTTAGCATTGGATATTGAATATCAAGAAAATCTGTCAAGCAAATGTCGAGAAATATCTAGAAAATTACCAGTGTGTTTGTGAGTAGTAAGCAACAAAGACATGTTAAAAATTATGTAATGAAACAAATTTGACCGAATGACCGAATCTCAACCACAATGGCTGATGTTGATTCTGTACATTTGGACCGAGTCGATTGAGTCAAATGACAGAAATTTCAAGACTGGTATAATAAACCAATTTTCACGAAACATTCTTTGCAAAATTTGAGTAAAGGATATGGAATTTTCCAAAGACTCAAGTAACCAGATAAATTTGTAAACAAAAACTGCATTTTTCCATTAGCCTCGCTTGTTCTTCTTGATGTGACAGCTAGTGATGCAACAAATCACAGCCACTTCTAGCAGCAAATAAAGTTCTGTGACGTAAGCAATGAAGTGGTGTCGCAAGCGTCGTACTCTCAATGACGAAATGAGCGATGAATGATATGCATTCGCATGTTGATATCGAAAAGGGTAGATACTGAGCAATAAGCGATAAAATGTGAAAATAACTAAAACAAAATATGTTATACAAATATGCAAGGTGTGATAAAAATTGATCAGGTTGTCATTTGCACATTATGCGAATAGAATGTACAGCATGTAGCTATAGAACAAAGTAAGCTTATAAGAGTAAATGCATAATTTTTACGTACATATTTGAGTAATGAAAAAAACTGATAGTGTGAAAAATATTGTATTATGGGTACGTAAAAATAAAATTACCTAGAATGATGGTACCAAAACATATATTTTTAATATTTTTTTTTTAATTTAATATTTTTAATAATTAATATTTTTAATATTTTTTATTTTTAATATTTTTAATATTTTTAATTTTTTAAACGTTATATTTCCTTCTAGTTTAGTTGAATAAAGCTGAGTAAATGAAAAGACAATGCAAAAGTACTAAAAAGTCAATGAACAGTCAAAGCTCGTTAATTCGGAAACGGATAATTAAGATCATACGGCCGAGGTATTTTTTTTGTATATTTGGCATATATAAGTTGCTGTTTAATTAAGACTTTCGATAATTAAGACATTGAAAGCCTGGCATTTATGATATTAATTACCGAGCTTTGACTGCATTGTTCTCATTATATTTGACGTTTTGATCTCTAATGACCTGTAGACCTATTGCACAAATATGTTTATCGAAACCCTATTATTACTTTTCTAAAAATTTGTGTAACTTGCATCATGTTTCATAGCTTTAAATGCTAGTAGTTAATATACATTGTAAACATAATCAGAAGAGCAAAAATTAGATGAGCTCAAACTTGCAGAAGAGTAATCAAAAATAACGGTCAGACTGAAAGTTGCAGCAAAGAATGTCACAAAAGAAATCTTGTGATTACTCTGCACAGGAATCATGCTCAACTGAAAATATTGAACAGCTGGAACCGGCATTTCACACCGATCTGTGAAAATAATAGCTACCTGATGGTGAGAAAATGAAGATATTCTTTGACATCGAGCTCTAGGGTTTAACAAACAGTAAGAGACTCTCGAAAGACAATGTCTCGAAAGACATAACAGAGGAAAGTTATGTCTGTGTGACAGCTTTTCCAGTTTTCCGATTCCGAACAACAACATTAGCTCCAACATCTACAAAGGACTCCATGGCAGAATGGTTAAGTGCTTGGCCTAGCAATCTTTTGGTCCAGAGGTCGAGCCCTGAAAGTGGCATTGGGAGTCGGCAGGAAGGGTATCCGAACTATAAGTACCGCTGCGCTCCAGAAAAGTCAGCTCCGTCTATGCCCCCGTATGGGCGAGTAGTGACGTTAAAGCTTCATCATCATATACAAAGGAGGACTATTAATCTCACTACATAACATCGTTGTGAAATTTCGAGGTTCGGTGCCGGTACATTATAAGTGTCCTTTGTGATTCGTGATCATTTCTCACTCCCCTCCAGTATTCGACAGATCTCCAGCACTGAGTAGAAAACCTTACTTGATAAACTTCATATTGAAACTCACTAGCTCTTTGTTATACTGAACAGTTCCGTCGAAGTTTCCTGCTAATGCCTCGAAAAACTGGGCGACGTCGTTGACAAGTGTGGTATTGATGGTCTTGCATGTCCTGAAAGATAGATTAAAGGCCGTATCACCAACGTGTTGCGTGTTGCGCTTCGAATGTCGTGTGAAACGCAAACGTGTATATGTAAACACACAACAAGTTAAAGCCCTGCAACGTCATAAAGGCCGCATCACATCACCTACATGTTATATGTTCGTGCTGCGTTTTGAACGTCGCGTGAAACGCAAACAATGCACATTGTACATGCAGGCTAACCATGCAAGCAGTTATTGCAATGCAACGTCACAACAAAGATGTCTATGAATAGTGTGATAAAGAATTCTTTATCATTGCATTTATAGATCTTCCTCGTTGTAACTGTCAAATCCAATCAGATTGTCTTTTCATTTTTCGACTCTATTTTTTATAAACATTTTTCAACTTCTGCGTTTTGACAGCTGCATTCATATTTCATAACTCATATGCATGATATTTCACTCCTCACATTGTGCAACATGTTCATATACGTGTTTAACTGTTACCCTGTGCGCTTGAAATTTCAAGATAGATATGAATAGTCTATTGAACTGTATCTATGACTTCGAACACGCAGCACGTAACACGTAGGTGATCTGATACGGCCTGTAAACAACAGCTTTGCAAGAATGACGCGGGAATGTTTATAGCTTTTTTGTCATTATAAATACAATGTACATGCACACATGTCTGGGAAAATGGTTGTTCATACAATTGAATGCAATAAATGCAGAGCTATTTGTGTGAGAAACATAATAAGGAAGTCAGACATAAGAAAATTAGAGCATCTCAAACAGAAGCAGTCATCACGATTCAAACATCTCGTGTAAGTATGAACCTGTGCAGACAAAATACCATGAAATGAAAAATGTCGAGGAATTTTCATAGAAATACGTGAAATAATACATATACGTATATGTATAAAATTACTAATGGTTAAAGCATGTTCGCCATGCCTTAAGACGATAAGCTTTTCTATGATCACTGGCAGAGAAGTAAATTGCAGAAAAACTCGTCCTATTCGCGATCTCGGATTTCTACATTTTCAACATCCGGTGAGATCCCGGTAACTCAATCCTGATCTTGATTCCGGTCAAAATTCTTCGATGGTGTAAAATCATTCTCAATCTACAGTCAAAATGAATTTAAAAATGGGATATATTTTGATTATCAACTAACTCCGACTCGATTACATGTCAACAAATCAATCAATAATGACCGTTTGCAGAGTACCGGTACTATTAATGATCTACAAAGATAATTATCGCGTGAATGATGCATTCAACTCCCAGCGTCCAGCTTCCTTCATGCATGGCAATCGCGTGTACAAAACGTCATTTCCATTAGAAGTCACTTGCTTCATTTCTACCAATCCAGCTCATGGTGTGATATTATACATGTATTTGTCTTACTAGATTATTACCAGCTTCACAATATCTATGTTATTGCAAATCAAAATTATTCGGACATCTGCTTTGTTATTAACAGAACTCAATTATTCGGACATCTGTTTTATAACAGCATCCAACACCAGTACAATACAGCTGGGAACAGAACTTACAGTTGGATGATGAAAGGGAAAGTAATGCATATTCAACAGGGCAATTGCAAAACTCTCATGTATGCCATTTTGTTAGGAAGATAATTGACACAAGTGATTTTTATTAACGTCCCCTAGCAAAATCCTCGTCCCACCGTCCATGCTGATGGCTCATTCAAACCCGTTCCCGATCGGAATTTCGATATTTTCTCAAACCCGTGCATCAACTACTGCAGTCCCTCGTGTAATTACTTGAAAATGGACTTTTCGATAGCCTGACCACAACATTGAATCCAATGTAACAATGATATCACCTAGATCAGCACAAAATGCAGCTAGGAAAAGGAACAAAAGTAAAATAGTAAAGATATATCGGTCGATAGTGAGATTAACATATCCGAGAAAATTGCTGTGATTCGACTCTTCTGTCGCAAACAGAGTTACTTGCTATGAGCTTCCATGAATAATAGCTGGAATATTGTATAGACGAGTGGAAGCATGGCATTCGCTCGAACTTGTGCCTACATAGATATTCTTCAGTGGATCATCTTACACAAAATATATCCTATCATGTCATACTTGTTCTTCTACTGTAATTTCATTATTCATCATATGTATTTATTTAATATTATTAATATCTGCTGATCCCGTCATTGTCAGCAAGCCTGTTAACAGATGCCAGTATTACACTGAAGTAGTAAGCAAGTGACAAACACTCGACCGGCGCCCCCCCCCCTCTGGAACGGTAGAGTGTCGTGGTCGGCCGCCGTGGTGCTTCGGGTCTGAGTCCCCCCCCCTCTGGAACGACAGAGGTTGTGCTCTGTCGTGGTGTGCCGGCCAGGTGGGTTCCCGTTCACAACATGTTCGCTGACTCCCCCCCCTCTGCAACAACAGAGTGTGAGACTCGGGTGAGTTGGTCCGACCGCCTGGTTGACGTGGGCGACCGTCTAGGTTGACGTGGGCGACCGTCTAGGTTGACGTGGGCGACCGTCTAGGTTGTCGTGGATGGTGAAATGGCTGCCAGATTCGGATTCAGCGTAAAATTCTGCATCGGTAGGGTGAGTTTCAAGGCAATCGGCGAGAAAAAATTTTTCTTCAAAATTTTAACAGAGTTAGAATTTGGGACGTTTTGGTGTGTAGCACCCAAACGAAGCATCGGATGAGAAAACGGAGGCCAGATTCGGAATCTACGTGAAATTTTGGGTTAGGAAGGATGTTTCCAGCGAAATCGGAGAGAAAAAATTTTCGGCTGACGTCCCCCCCCCTCTGGACAGCTTGCTTCGATTTTGGCTTCCAGTGGACGGATTTTGTCGTGCGATAGCTCGTTTCAAAGCTAAGAGTGAGACAAATTCAGTGAAACAATCGGCTTGTTCCTATCTGTCTTCGTTTAGATGTGAGACGCCATTTAAGATTTTGGGACATTGGCGAAAAACGACAGAGTTAGAATTTGGGACGTTTTGGGCTCTAGCTTCAAAACGAAGCATCGGATTGGAAAACGGATTTCAGATTTGGAATCAGCGTGAAATTCTCTATCTGTATGGTGAGTTTCAAGTCAATCGGAGAGAAAAAATTTTCAACATTTTTCGAAAAAACGACAGAGTTAGAATTTTTGCGATGGCTGCCTACTGTAGAGCCAAAACGAAGCATCGGATGAGAAAACGGAGGCCAGATTCGGATTCAGCGTGAAATTCTGCATCGGTAGGGTGAGTTTCAAGTCAATCGGAGAGAAAAAGATTTTCGCTGACGTCCCCCCCCCTCTGGACAGCTTGCTTCGATTTTGGCTTCCAGTGGACGGATTTTGTCGTGCGATAGCTCGTTTGAAAGCTAAGAGTGAGACAAATTCATTGAAAGAATCGGCTTGTTCCTATCTGTCTTCGTTCAAAAGTTAGAGCGGTTACAAGATTTTAGGTCGGAGCTCGCTTACCTGAAAAAATCCTAAGTGTCAGAGTGGCTTTGTATGGGTAAAAATTTGAAAATTTTCCAAAGTGTGGAATTTCGACCTGGGACCGTCACCAAAACATTTTTCATCAAATTTTGAAATTTCTCTGACGTCCCCCCCCCTCTGGACAGCTTGCTTCGATTTTGGCTTCCAGTGGACGGATTTTGTCGTGCGATAGCTCGTTTGAAAGCTAAGAGTGAGACAAATTCAGTGAAAGAATCGGCTTGTTCCTATCTGTCTTCGTTTAGATGTGAGACGCCATTTAAGATTTTGGGACATTGGCGAAAAACGACAGAGTTAGAATTTGGGACGTTTTGGGTTGTAGCACCAAAACGAAGGCTCGGATGGGTAAACAGAGGCCAGATTTCGAATCAGCTTGATGTTATTGTCCAATGAGGATCATCATCCAATGAGAATCAAGCATTTCTTTATAAATAGCGAGCCTTCCACAGTGAGAATCATTCCATCGTTGAATCACACGAGTGACGGACGCACATTTTCTCTCTCTCTAGTTCCCTGTTCTATTATCCAACTAAAATGGTAAGTCGCTACTTCCCTCCCTCTCCTCCCTTGAACGTAAACTTAATACAATCTTTTTTCATTTTCAGGCATCTACTCCATCTGCTGCACTAGTAGGACAAAATGGCGGTCAGAATCTACAAGGTTCGCTACGGTCAGATCATCTACAACTGAGACCAGTGGAAGAAACAACCAAGGTACATAATCCTACACCGCTACAGCGTAAATTTAAACAAGCCTTGCGTTATGATGATCATAGCGTAGTACTCCAAACGGGAATGCTCCCTTCCACGGATGTCAAGATAATGCACAATCAGTATGGGGACTACATACTGATCCCCGTGAGTCCGTACATCCGCCACCAACTTGATATTATTGAGGAGTACGTGACATTAAATATGGACATTCCTACTCCTCTTGCTCAAGAGTGGAAGGCGAGAGATGACAAGGATACTCCCTATAGAAAGATTTGGGATGGTAATCACATTTGGCTACCGGTATCACATTGGTGTACTTACTATAAGAAGGATGGAGATCATTCAATACCCATCAGATGTGATGAGCTCGGAGAAGGTACTTGGGATATCCTTTTCAAAGTGAATGGGCTATATTATGGTCGACACAAGGATAATAAAATAGCCTCTCTCTCCATGCATATGGAATCCATCCTATATATTCCGAAACCACCCAACGTGGACGACATAATTGATCAAATCCTTAACAGCAGTGGTACGAAGCGCAAGTCGGAGAAGAATGCTACATCAAAACGCAAATCAAAGAAGGAGAATTACTAGTCCTTTCCTAACTCTACCCTATGACAATTCGCTTATGTGCTTTGAGTGTCGTAGACGTGGTCTTATTAGATACATTTTACTTCTTCGTTGCCATCATATCATTTGTGTATTTTGTCGTGAAAAGCATCGATGTAATTCTTCATTTTGTAATATGTTATAGAACGTTTCCTTAGATGTGTAAATTTCCGTTTTAGGCTTCTATCATCATTTTTATGGATTGTGAGGGTGAACCTGTACAGGAGCTCAGTGCTATTGCTATGAACAATTGGACATATCAGATTGTTAGTGTCTATCATCAACATGCCAACTGCGATCCCAATGTTGATCAATGGGCGAGAAAACACATTCATGGACTTAATCTGAAATATTTGCAAGACTATGGCTTTTCTTGTGAGAGTGCTCTTCTTATTGACTTTAAACGATGGTTAGCTGCTTTCAATGTTATACGCATCTTTTGTAATAATCCTGGTAAGGAGAGGAAAGTATTTCCCAATCTAATCATTGATGATATTTTGCTCCCGCCTTGGGATAGTAGAGTGAATCAACATTATCATGAAGTCACGAAACGTTTTAAGGATTTGTGTGTTCCTATTTTGTCTGTTCGTTGTAGTAGCTACGTTCATAACCAATGCTTCTTTCCTCCTTACCTCAACACTGCCAAAGTCCTGTATGGTTATCATTGCTCGCTGTATGATAGTTATCAGCTGTATCTATTTTATCTCTTTCAAACCATTGATTTATAATGCATGCTTGTTACCGTTATTCAATAAATGTTACTATGAGAAGAGTTGTTGTTTTCATGCAATGGATGGGTTAGTTAAAGGGCGATCATGTCTTTCTCAAACGACTGCGGAACATTACGTTTTCATAGGCAAAGTTTAAAAGGAGCTGTTCAAGATTATGTGATAAATTTTCATAAAGATGAGACCGACATCGAAGCAGTGGTCGATGATGCTAGCACTCTATTTCTAGAGTTAATGAATACATTCTCTGATAGCATTGTCATGGCGCGATTAGTTGCGAAAATTAAGTTTAGTCATTTTGGAAAGGAAGAGGTGGAAAGTCGCTCTTTCCATTTTGCTTCTTATTCAATGGAAGTGGTAGATCACCCCGAAGAATTTTTTAAAAGACATATGATAAAAATTGCTGAACGTCTTAACGCATTTAACCATCATGGTAGCAGTCTAGTGATTGAAGCGATTTCAGATATTCACATTCAACTTTCCATAAAGAAAAATTGAAAATGCAGTGGTACTTGATTGTAGCACAACTGGTTTTCGAGCTATGTCTGCTCACTCTCGAAGTATATTCCTTCTGTACATGCGTCTATTATTTAGAAAAGGCTAGCAAATTCATATCTTCAAAAAGACTTGCTATAGACATCAGTAACGGTGAAACTATGTGTTGCGATGTATGTAAGCGAAAGGATGGAAATGAAAAGCGCATCTTCAAGAGATGTAAGCATGCTTTTTGTCAACGCTGTTTCATACGTAATTGCATTCAACTTTGCCAATGTAACCACTGTGACATTGCTCATTTCGAGTGTCACTTATGTCGCAATAGTTAGTACCTATGCAAATGTGGTAAAGATAGGTTTTAGCAAAGACTAACACGGAAAATGGCGAAACGTAAAATGACGAAACGTAAAAGTCAAAAGTTTTCTTCAGCCATTCAAGCTCTCCGACGAATGAAAGCAAATCAGCGATACAATGCTATACGACATGCTAACGATAAATTCATTTGTGAAATTATTTCTCATGTGAGGAAGTTGAGGACGAAGAAATTAGCGCCAAAACAACGAAAGTTACTTAAGCGATATGCTACGAAATTGCGTTTCATCTCCAATCCTAAAGTCGCCCTTCAAAGAAAGAGGAAAACTCTAACACAAAAGGGCGGTTTCCTTTCAGCAATACTTCCAATGATAGCTCCTGCCGTGGGCAACCTATTGGGAAATATCTTTGGCTCTAAGCGTTAATTATGCAAATGTTGAGTCTCAAAGTAATAAAATGGATTTCAGACTTCAATGTGATAAAGTTCTGACTGTATCAGGTCCATCTCATGCAGGTAAAACTGTTTTCACGCTGAATTTATTGGATAAAAGAAGGGAGTTGTTTAAGGAACCTATCAATCGAGTGATTTGGTGTTATGGTATTTATCAACCGTCGCTGTTTCAGGAATTGCAAAGTCGCAACTTTATTCGACATGAAGGAATTATTCCAGTGGATAAACTTCAGTCTAATGATGTTGTTGTATTGGATGATTTATTAAAAGAAAGTAAGAATTCAAAAGATGTTACAGATATGTTCACTCGCGCAGCACACCATAAAAGGTGTTTTATCATCTATATTACACAAAATTTGTTTCCTGATGGAAAAGAAGCTCGTACACGAAACCTGAATACACACTATTATGCTATTTTCAAGAATCCGCGAGATAAAAGTCAATTTGAAATTTTAGCGCGACAAGTTGCACCCAGAGGATCAAAAGCCTTAATTGAAATTTTTCAAGCAGCTACTGAAAAACCATACGGTTACTTATTCATTGACTTTACGCAAGAGTGTCCGGAAGAATTTAGATTTCGAAGTGATATTTTGAAAACTCCCATGATTATCTACAAACTATGAGTTCTTATTCTCGCATGATTGTTATTCCTCAGGATGAATATGTACAATTGACTGCCATGCAGCAAGTAAAGCAACCTCTTGCAAATCAAATGTATAGGAAAGAAATAGATTATCAGCAAAATGTTCACATCAAAGATCCACATCGTGCTGTATTATTACAATCGGAAACTGTTGAGCAATTGAAAAACTTGAAGAATAAGATGCGTGACTCTGTATCGACTGCTACACCTTTAGCATCTCGCGCACATGCCATATCTCTTTTCAACAGTATTGAACCCCATCTCAATGTAAATGATAGAGGAGAAATCATTACAGATGAAAATAAAGTGATTGATGCTTCACGTTATGAAGACTTGATTCAGTATGCGACACGTAGAAAGCGCCGTCAGGGCTATGTTCCACCTGGTTGGTCATATTTTCTTAAACTATTGAAAAAGCATAATGTGCCAAAATTTGCTTTAAATAATGAGACATTGAAAGAACTTGATTCAACAGTGGCTACTACTCCAATGCTTCAGGCGATGAAAATGCCAACAAATTGGTTTAAGGCGTCACCTGCTACATCCCCTCCCACACTCACTAAGCAAACAAGAGGAAGAACTCGACGTAGATCTACATCGCCACTAAAACTGGTAAAAGGAAAACGTAAAACAGCTCCTCCTAGGAAATACATGTTCTCAGACTATTAATATGAAGCAGATGTGTTGCTTGCCATGTAATGAGCCGCCAGAGGTGAATGTCGTTGTCACTTGCACTTGCTGCGCCAGCTCTCATAATGAAACCCCTAAGCAATGTGAACACGATCGCAAAACCGCTAAAGCTAAATGCTGCAGTTGTTGTAAATGTAGAAAGGCAAGAAAGAAAAAAGATGAGAAGGAGGAAAAAGAGTCAGCCGTCATCGACTGAACGTTTGAAGTCAATCTATTATGATGTAAAACATCCGGCAGGATTTGCATCTATCAAGAAATTATCAAAAGCGAGTGGTCTTCCACAATCACAAGTGAAACGATGGTTAAAGGGTCAGGCTACCTATACACTCCACAAACAAGCGAAAAAGAAGTACCGCACCCGCCATTATATTGTTCATGACATCGATGAACAGTGGCAAGCAGATTTGTGCGATGTTGCCTCCATTTCAAAACATAACTCGGGCAATAATTTTATTTTAACCGTCATTGATATTTTCTCGCGTTATGCGTGGGCTCAACCTTTAAAAACTAAAGAAGGGAAAGGAGTAGCAAAAGCATTCCAAACAATTTTTCGAGAAGGTCGCATTCCAAAAAGAATTCAGAGTGATCAAGGAAAAGAGTTTGAAAATCATCATGTGACAAGATTATTTGAGAGGCATGACATTGAGTTGTTTAGTGTAAAGAGCGCTTATAAAGCTGCACTCGTTGAACGTTTTAATCGCACATTAAAAAATCGCTTGTGGCGACATTTTACTGCCAACTTGACACAAAATTGGACAAAGGTTCTACAAGATACACTCCATGCCTACAATCACTCTATCCATCGTTCTATTGGACTCAGACCAGTAGATGTAAATGCTGACAATGTAGATAAAGTGCGCGAATCATTCCAACGTAAACGCACTCATGTGAAAAGTGATGTGAAAATTGGCGATAAAGTTCGTATCTCAAAAGTGAAAAGTGTTTTTGCTAAAGGGTACCTTCCGAATTGGACAGAGGAGGTATTTACAGTATCAAGGATTAATCAAAAAGACTCTCCGACCACCTACAAATTGAAAGATTACGATAATGAAGAAATTGAGGGTAGCTTTTACCGCGATGAGATTGAGGTAGTCACTGAAAGTGAAACATATTTGGTAGAGAAAATCATTCGATGTAAAAAACGGCAAGGTGAAGAATGGTGTCTTGTTAAATGGACTGGTTATCCTTCAAGTATGAACTCTTGGATGCGTCGTGCCGACATCTTTCATCTAAGTGATCGACAGTGATTCATGCAAAGTTGTAACTAACAATGTTTAGGGTTTGAGCTATGAATCCAACTGCCTCATTTTATTCACGACCCTCCTATGTAAGTGGCGGAGGACAAATTTACATCGGTGCTCGCCGCCAACGTGGAGGTAGCATACTTGGTGCACTGAAATCTGTTGTAGCACCTCTCATATCGAATGTCGGTAGATCTTTAAAACGAAATGTTTTAAGTAATGCCGTTGGCTTTGCTGGTGATGTTGCTAGTGATCTTTCCAGAGGTAGAAGTTTTAAGAGCAGTTTGTTGAATCGTGGGAAGGAACGCGGTTTAAAAACATTGAAGCAGACCATTGCTGGTGTTACTCAAGGAAAGAAATCACCTAAACGAATGAATAAAGGAAGGAGGAAACATCGCGGAGCTGGTAAGGTGCGATCTTCAGTCAAAAGGCATTCACGCAAACGTCGCAGAGGCTCTAATCATTCATCAGGCGCTAAACGACGACGCTGCTATAACTTCTAATCATGGAGTGTAAAACTTCCGGTTTTTGTTTGTTCGATCAACAAGCCATACAGACAGATATTCTTAGTTCAAGTATTGTAGATTATCATCCTCGAACAGCTGAGAATGCTGGCCCCATTGAATTTGTTATTCCTGGTGGTAGTGATGACTACATAGATTTGAGTTATGCGATGCTTGATTTGAGGTTTAGAATTCAGCAAGCAGATGGAACTGCTATTGACGATGCACATAAAGTTGGACTGAACAATTTACCATTGACTACATTACTTCGTGATGTTTCTCTAACGATTGGAGAGCAGCAAGTGGAAGGTGGTCAAAGCGATTATCCCTATAAATCATATTTCAATCATGTATCACAGTTTCATCCAGCAGCACAAAAAAGTCATATTGAAGCCATGGGATGGTACAGAGATGAAGCAGGAAAATTTGATGTTGAAACAAACAGTGGCTTTGTAAAGCGATCTGCTATGATTAAAGATAGTAGAGTATGTCAGCTATATGGTCCGCTGAATTTAGACTTCTTTAGACAGTCAAAGTTTTTACTGTGTAATACCAGCATGCGACTCAAGCTGACATTGAATAAGCCTGAATTTGCGCTGAATGCATTTGCTAAAGTTGACAATTTTAGAATTCATGTGGAAGATATTGCACTTTACATTCGTCGAGTAGTACCGAATCCAAGTGTCATTAGAGGGCATGCTGAAGGCCTTAACCGCCAAAATGCCATTTACCCCGTTCAGCATACAAAGCTTCTCACCTTTACAATTCCGAAAGATCAAAAGAGTTTCATGAAAGATGGCCTCTTTCCATCGGAAGCACCGAAGCTCCTCATGGTGGCAATGGTTGAAAATGATGCATTTAATGGTAATATAAAGAAGAATCCTTTCAATTTTAAACACAATCAGTTAAGTGAAATTGCTTTACGTGTTAATGGTGTGAGTCATCCTGGTCCACCCTACAAACCAGATTTTGCTTCGGATCAATTTATGCGCAGTTATGTTGATTTTATGGATGTTTTTGGCTTTTACAATACGGATGACACCAACGGACTGACTATGAAAGAGTTTAAGAGTGGATATACTATTTATGCATTTGATTTGACTGCTGACAGCGATATTAGTGCACCCTATCGTCAAGCGAACGTGCCTCATAATATTCGTTTGGATTTGACGTTCAAAAGAACACTACCTGAGACGATCAATGTATTAATTTATGCAGTCTTCGATTCAAATATTGAAATTACAAAGTATCGTGACGTGATTCTTCAGTATAATCGTTAATGAGTTGGTTGACTGCTGACGATATTAAGACTAAAGTGCAGCGTAATGCAGACGAAGCGACGTTGAAAGCTTTCGATAATGTCTATTCACTCGATACCTTACCACCTGCAGTAAATCACTATCCCATCTTTATTGTGCTAAACACTCATTCACAGAATTTAGGCGGTGAGCATTGGAAAGCGATCTTTATTGGAGAAGACCGACGTGGTGAACTATTTGACTCTCTTGCTCAACCTCCAAATATACCAACACAGCAGTGGTTGAGAAAACATACGCGTCAATATCAGCGAAATGAACGCATACTACAACATCCACTTTCATCAACGTGTGGTGCTTTTGTACTGTACTTCATCTTAAAACGTTTACATGTATCTCGATTTGCATCTATTATTCAAAACTTTTCATGTAATCCATCCTCTAATGAAAAAATGATTTGTAAGTTCTATCATGATTTGAAATAAAAACATCATGTTGGAAAAAATTGTTTTTTATTTTACAATCCGCTGGGTACGTACATACTCAATGAGATAGTCTAGGATCATATTTGCTTGTTCATGAGATTTTAGTCCAGTAATGATCACTTTACTATTATGAAAGATTGCCACATGCACAGGCAACCAACAACTAATGAGAGCTGCAGGAAAAAGTTCGGGTTCATAACACAAACTGTAACTGCTGGTACGAATCTTCAAAAATGATAGACTGTCACTCAATTGAGTAGAGATCACCATATTGTCCACAGTCAGATTCGACATCACACACCTCTCCCTCTTCCATATCCGACGTAGTAGTCTTTGTAGCTCTAAGCGCATTGACTGCGCCGATGAATGAGAAAGGGCGCCGAGAATCTGTACAGTCCCATTTGGGAAGAGTTGAAGATTCCGTGAATTGTTCATCTTCACCACTAACATTTGAGGACGGCCCGGGTAATACTTGCTGTTTGGAAGCTGTTGGCGTAATGTTGTGAGATCGATTTTGGTGTAGAGTCTGAAGCGACGGAGAATGTTGACGATGGTGTAGCGATGGCGCTTCATGATGAAAGAATGAGTAAATTGAGCGATGTACCTTCCTTTTATACTTTTCCCAACTACCTTGATGAAATGTGAAGTTAGTATGAAGTTGGGAATGATAGAGTTGAATTCGCCGATTGTTGACGCGCAGCCAGATGCGATTTCCAATACGTGAATGTCTTTTCATATAGAAGTATTTCAAGTCCTTCATGATATGATGTAGAGATTGAAAATGACGATAAGATAAAGCAAACTCTCTTCTCACATTTCCAGTTGAATCTTTGAAATAGACGTTTCGATCATGATCCGTTTCAATACGTTGTAGGGAATCTAATTTCCAACTCATGATGTGTGGTAGTCATGTCTGATTAAGATTTGCATAGTAGGGCGATGAACTCACGACGAATAAATGTCATGATGGAGCGATGTATGTATCTTCTATACTTCTCCCAATTGTATTTGCGAAATGAGAAACAGTTTGCGGAATGAGAATGGTAGATTTGAATTTCATTTCTGTAATGTTGAAGCCAAACTTGATCACCCAAGGAGATTAATCTTAATGTTACAAAATATTCCAAATCCCTCATGATATCATTGAGGTTGACAAATTGTCGCCATGTTAATGTAATTCCTCTTGATGTATGACCATGAGAATTTTTGAAATGTACGTTTCCATCACGATCAACTCTGATATATTGTAGAGAGTCCAAAATCCAAGTCTTCATGATGTTATGCAAAGTTGCAGATTAGCAATATAAAAATGTCGTTTTATCATATTTTGCTTAGCAATGCGGCTACAAAGAGATTTACTAGTAATCGAGCCGCACTCTTTTCTACTCCCATTGATCATGCACAACAGCTAAATGGGAATTGGGAAGTGGGTGTCACTCAACTTGTTTATAGCAACTGTGTCTATACTTTTGATCATGAGGTGATGACTATTAATATGAGGCGTACAGCTGCTTATCAATGTGAAAAGGGGTGCCGAGTATACATTCCACAGTGGTCAAAGAAAGATCTCTTATCATGTAAAAAGTTTATATATGATTTCTTGAATAAAGCGTGTAAACATATTGTCCAATTTACTCCGAACAATGATGATTATAATTATGTACATCATGTAGTTGAGAAAGATTGGATTGTTGGTTTAAGTCCAAGTTTAAGAAATGATTTAGGCTACCTCGCTAGCGCCTTAACAAGCTATGATAATTTTAACGTTAATTACCACATAAGTGGTCATAAACAGTTAATATATCGAGAGGAAGCTTATTATGTAGATCTTATTCCAAGAAATGAGAAGACGTTGGTGAAGAAGATTGTGATTAAGCCAAGAAAGACAAACATGACTCCTGAAACATTATTGAAGAAATTTAACTATCTCCTTCGAGTTGATGGTAAACAAGTGGCAACATTGACTTATATCAAATCATCTAATCATATTGCAATAAGCAAATTAAATGATGATGATCTAGTATTAGTTTGTTCAAAAGATTTTCATCAGTTCTTACGACATCGTTCTGCAGCTGTTCATGGAAAATCTGATATGCAACATTTACCATGTGAAAGGCCAAATCAATTTGATACAGAATGGGCCGTATCTTTATACAGAAAGTGTGTAGAGCCTTTTGGTGGTTTCTTACATGAAACAAGAGTGTTGATGCCTCGCATTACTACTTCGGTTAAATTGGTTGTAGATTATTTAAATGAAGTGATTAATGAGCAACATATTTCATTTTCTGAAAAAGAAGGTACTTTGTCTCTCACTATAAATGGAAAAGGTATTGAACTAATTATGGATAAAACTCTAATGGACATTTTGGGTTTTGATCAAAATATCTTTAAAAGTGGTACTGTAACCAAAGCTAGCGCAGACATGTCGCTATCGCGTCGTATTAACTATTTTCAGATATATTCCAATATTGGTGAAGATGTACGTGTGGGAGATGTTGAAGCTCCATTGCTAGCAATGATACCATACCAGCCAAAAAGCTGCAGTATTTTATCTGAGCATACTTTCAAGAAAGTGCATTATACAAAGCTGAAATCAAACTACATCCCACAAATTGATATTGCCATTTATGATGATGCTGGTGCGTTGATTCCTTTTCATAAAGATGCTGTGACAAGTATTACACTCCATTTCCGAATGAAGAGTTAATGCAAAAGTATGCTATTATATTTTTCCAATGTGAATAATATGGAAAGTGAAAATAAGGACTCGTTTCTAATCTACTTGCCCAGTAATGCTTCTATGAATAAATTTCCCAAAAATAAACCATCAGACTATCGAGTAGAATTAAATCGGCCACTGCATTTAGAAGGTGAATGGGAGGTTGGCGTTTCTAGTATTTGCTATGATAGCAATATTCAGAATGTGAATGATTTGGAAGAAATGATATTGACTCCTCGCACCCATGATGGAATAACGATGAATAATGCATTCCACTTCCCATACAATTTAACATCAGATGGAAAATGGAACTATGAATGGATTCAGATAAAATCAGATTCTTATGAGCCATTTGGGAATGAGAAAATTATTAAGGCATTCAACAGTGGTAATACTTCCATCATGAAGAATAAAAATCAGAAAGCTTATGAGTTTACTATCTATCATTGGAGTGGGAGACAGTTCCTCCGCTTTCATTCTTTTACTAAAGGTCTTACGCTGAGGTTGGATAGTGAATTCTATCCGCATCTTGGTTTTGGCCATGGACTACATCTAACGTCAATTGCTACTGCAAATGTTAGAAAAGTTTATTCAAATCGAATCAACAAATTTCATTATAGATTTAAAATATTTGATGAAGATGTTGTAGAATGCGAAGAACGCATCATTTTGAAAAAGCGTGGTGTTCAACCTTTATCACTTATTGAGTTAGTAAAACGATGGAATGAGACTGTGGGTAAGAAGTATGGAGAAAAAATTATGGCGGACAAAAATAAGTTGGTTATTCAGAAATATAATGACAAACTTACAGTTTATTTCTCTCCAACCTTGCGTCATTTTGTAAGACATTATACACCTATTATTGGAAGCGGTGTGGTGTATGCTTCTCATGAATATCACACTAAAGCTGATTCAGTTAATGATGAATGGTGGGTGGACATCTATGGCGATCGCATCAAGAAAATTTACCAGTCTTATGAAGAATCTAAAGTTGCTATCAATATAATGCCGCGTCTATATCATACAGTTGAAAGCTTCATTCATGTAGTAAATCCTTATATACAACAGAAGTTGAAGCATGTGATGAAAAGTAAATATGATGTAAAGACACACCACATTTCGTTTTCAATTGAAAATCAACGCGTTGTTCTGAAACTGGGTGATGACATTCAATGTCAATTGAGTAAAAATTTGAAAAAACTCTTTGGTTTTTCAATGCTACAAACAGTGTTTGCTGCTGCGCATACGATTGGTATAGAAACACCAATGACACTTGATAAACATGAACAGCACCTTTACATTCAAAGTGATTTGATTCTACCTATTTCTGTTGGTGAGAAAAAAGAATACATTTTACGTGATTTCATTCATGATAAAGACGCTTCATATGGAATAGTCGAGAAGATGTTTGAATCTATTTTCTATCATCCCGTCGTCAAACAAACTATACCTTCTATTGCTATCAAAATTACCAATGGTTTACAAGAGTGCATCCATGTGAAAGATACTAAATCCCTCATAACGTTAGTGTTTCGGAAAACAAAGTGAAGTCATTGTGATATGTTTATTGAAATATGTACATGAATGTGAAGCAATAGACTTTATACAACATCCACTGAAAATATATACATGAGCGCACTTCAATAAACATTGTTATATACAAAAAGTCTTTTTACTTCGTGAAGGGTGGAAATATACAGGGATAGGAAAAATGTCTTTCAGTGGAAAAGTCATCACATGGGGAATGTACAGATGTGGACACATATTCACAAGGAAAAAACAATCTCATGCGATACATAAAACAACAATGTTTATCTACAGAAATCAACATCAAAATACTAAGTTAAGGATGATTATGCTAAGACGTCTCCTGAATGTGGTAGTGTGAGTTTAATTCTTTTGGGTGGTGGTATGTTTGTGTCAGGATGTGCATGTGGAAGAGATATGTTGTGTTCTAACCAGCACCTCTTATCCTCCCATGCTGAAAGCGCCCGTTTCCTAAAAGTATGAGTTTTGATCTCATGCGACTTAGATTTTAAGATTGTCATATTGACAAACGTTATATTTTTATTTCTATAGGCTTTCCTGAAATTCTTATGTTTCATATTTTGCACAATGGATTTTGATATGCCTTTAGCGCGCTTAATGCTATCATCACTATCCTTTAATTTCATAGAATACATTTTTGGACGGAGGAGAATCATTTCATCTATTTCCTTCCCTGCTGTCTCATCCTTAAAGCAGCCAAGTTTTGCCTTATTTTTGATGGAGTAGAGTGGATGATCAGCAGGATAATTTGATGTATCAAAATATCTTTCTAAAGATTTTCCTACTTCATTGAAATTTAAATCTTTTTGAGTGGTAATACCTAAGAAGAAACTATCTGTATCACCACCCAACAAACGAACCTCTTTTTCGAGAGGACATGGTTTTAGTATTTTATAAAAGAGTTGGTACATTTCAAGCTTAGAATAATCTAGTACAGCTTGACCAATATAGATGGGTTTGCACAACTCAACTTCAGATTTTATCATTTTAACACCTATAAGGTCCTCATCGATAATGTCTCTATCGATGAATAGAGGTGATGAGGTCAATTTGTGATACTTTTGATCATCATTAACTAGTTTGTAGTTTACGCGCTTTCTAACATACTCCATCGTCTTACCAAATAGACTGTTGTTCTTATATTTATAAAAATCTTTTTCAAAGTTATTTTGGGCTAGTGCACGTTTCTGGCTGTTGCTATCAATATATGGCTTGAGGAAGGCTTTCTGTCTAAATTTAATAATGCGGTGAACTCTTTTTAAAATCATACCCATTTCTAAATAAAATTTTAAGATGCTAAAGTGGACTAGATAGTTTTCTTTATCATACTGGGTGAGTAAAAGTTTGCGACAAGGCTTATAGTCGGGTTGTCCACATGATTCTAAATCTTTATGAAATTGTTTCATAAAGTCGGAAAACATATCTTTACTCACTTCACCTGATTCGGGTGCGAGTGGAAAATCTACGGTTTTATGTTTAATATTATTTGGATAGATTAGATCTATCTCAAAATAATATCCCCAATCACCTTCATCTGGAATTGCTAGTATGTTAGAAGGGTTGGAGAAATGTTGAATTTCACTATCATCTAACCAAACAAACTCAGAGTGAGGTAGCGGTTTGGATAATGAACTACCATACAAATTATTTTGGTCATAATACTTCAGATGAGTCTGGTCATTGCCTACTGTTTCAGATTTTAACCTATGTTTATTTACAAATGTGAGACCACCGCGAATTCCTCGCTCAAATAAATTATACATCTCTGGATCTTGTAAGAGATGAATGGTCTCACCAGTCATTTTAAAAGCAGACTTAAATGACATGGCTGGCAGACTGACAAAGTGGACGGGATCTAACTTATCTTCTTCTAATGCCACTCGTCGAAACTCCTGAAATACATCAGCCAGCAAAAATACATCTAACTTAAGGTAGGCAATCATATATTCACCAAATGTATGGCAGTCAAATTTTATCCATGCATCTTGTGCATGATCATAATCTTCGGTCTTACATTCTGCGCCGGTCAAATCATTTTTAAATTTATCTATGGGCGGAAGAGAAGTCTCGCCGAGTTTACTAATCGCATCAAAATATGCATATGGAAAGACTCCTTTCCATGTGATGACTTCATCGGTTAGATTTGGGTATTGTTTCTTAAGATTTTGTGTTAGTGGAAGAGACTTTAGATTTTGCACGAGAGAGGCCAGTGATGCAGTCATAAATTGGTAGGAATCTAAAAATTTTATATCAAAATAGACCGTCTTATTTTCTTTAGTTTTATCGACAGGCACTTTTGCTGTCATGGCCATAAACTTCTCTCTCGTTTGTGCTATTACATCAAGCTTCCACTCTTTCATTTGACCTAAACCTCCTTTTATTATCATATGGCTGTCGTAGCCCTTGAAATTATGGAAAATGACGGGTAATGTACGCCGTTTCATCCTAAGTGAAAAATTGCATTTTGAACAGAGTGCGTTTCTAAATTTAGCAGTGATGTGATCATGGTCGCGCACTTTCTTAATCTTATCATCGTCAAATGTTTTCCTACATTTGGAGCAAATGTTTCAACTATCAAATTTTGCTTGATCATCTGCTGTCATATGCAATGATCTGCGATAGAGTTCACCATCATGTTTTTGTTGAAATTTTACAGCCTGTTCGAGGAATTGTAGGAATTGGTAAATACAATCCTCACCTTGCCAGACGCGCATTTTATTTTGCCTACTCCTAAAGTGATCATGCCATACTTCATAGCAGGAAATGGCTGCTGGTCGATGGATGTTATCATCGATATAACATTCGATGTCAGCATAGATGACACGAAGAGGACTTAGTTCATCACCATTCTCTCTATATGAAAACTCCTTATCTTTGGGCATGCGCTCCATTTGCAGTTTACCTCGCTTACACCATTCGTAATGAGTTTTAAATTTAGGTTTCCTCCTAAAGTGGCGAATACATCTGTCGCAGTAATATAACTCTCTACTAGAGTTTTCTAAGTGGTGGTATAAGCGAGAGATTTTGGGAATACCGCAGTAGTGCCATTCCTCACTATCATCCTGTTTTACTAATAACAGGTTTACTGTACGTTCATAACAACTCGAACGCGAGTTGTAGCGCACACCCTTCAATCCCTTTTCCCAAACATGGAGAACTATTTTGATGTTGTTCAATTTTTCAAATTTTTCTATATCTTTAATTTTCATATCGTCACTATTACAGTCATCGAAGTTTAATTCATTCTCCCACTGTTGATACTTACTCTTGCGGTATCGACTATTCTGCACATCATTATAGTGGAGAATGGAGAGGACGGCATACTTAAAACATAGCGATTCGCAATCTACAGAAATGACTGCTGCTTTATTTCTTAAATTTTTCGGAAGTTTAAAGGAGCCTCGACCACTATGATTTCCTAATAAACTGATTTTAATCATGGCGGTCTCAATACCATCAAAAACGAGTCCACTATCACGCTCGTTAAATTTATCTATATTTAATTTTAACCCTTGGATATGAAAATTTATCCAAGACTCACAGTCTACAACTTCGGTTGCAGGAGAGGAGGGTATGTGAAACTCCAACCTCTCTATTATTTGTCCAGTATGGTGGTCGATTTTTACATATTTTATTTTAAGATAGATGAGCGCCTTCATTCTAAAATTGTCTAAATTGTTGAAGAGCGCTTCTATCAATGATGAATTTTGATGAAACCATTCCTCAAAGTTAGCAATGGTTTCTGAGGAGTCCATCTGGTAGTTCCTCACTAAATTATTTATGGACACCTCAGTGAGTCGGATAGAGGAGGTACCGTTGGTGTAGGTATCGTTCGTGTGTGTATGTTGAAGTCTGTGCGAAGATAGTTCAAAACGTGTCTCGAAAGACTGAATGCATAAATCGCAAGAAAAGGAGACATCGTTAACAGAATCATCCCTACCTTCGGAGATTGATGCCGGCTTAGGTCTACAAACACCTCGCTTGATGTGTCGGATGAGATCACGCTTCCTCGTGAAGATGTGTCCACAGTCATCACATTGCCGATCGTCGCATTCCCGTGACAATGTTGACATGGAACTGGTATCACCTGAAAGAGAAATCATTCCTTCATCTCTGTTTAAGTCTCAGTGTATTGTTACAACCTACCTTGACTCAACAACTCTAAACTTTCCTCGAGAAGGGAGGGTGTTGGTGATGAAGTTGATGTCTGAAATTGAGGAAGATGCTATTAGCCACACGTTTGAGGGAGATGAGAGAGGAAATTTTCAACTTACCATTTGAACGAAATTATGTTTAAGCTTGATACTTCAACAAGATAGAGACTTCACTCAAATTTGGAATTCACTAAAGAGCAGTTCACTTGTACGCCTCAAATACAGAATTCGTCAGAGAACAGTTCACTTATGCGTCTCAAAGACAGAGTGAAATGATACGGATGTCACTTTGCTTATATACTTTCATTCTCTTCATTCATTGGATGTTCATTCTGATTGGCTGCTTGTGTATACTTAAGAATTAGAAAACATTTCAAAGTCATTATTCACAGTCAACATGACAAGCCCTCCAACAACATCAAACACAAAATTCTCTTCTCCATGCTCAACACCAAAGGCGCTCGTTACACCAAATGCACCAAGAAAGGCGAAGGTGGAGAAGGTGTACCGACTGGACAATATACGAAAGTTATCATTACCAGCGGACGAGGAAGAGGAGAGTGTATGTGAGAAGGAGTGTCCCGACTTAACAGGCGTGAGGTGGAAGTATCTCCAGTACGATACTGACGATGTGATGGAGATCACCAGCACGAAATTCCTCCACCAATTATGGGAGTGGTACACCCCTAACTCCCAGCCACGAACTATGGCAGAGTGGGAGTATATTGATAAAGTGAGGCTCGCAGTGGAAGAACGATTAAAGCAACTGAACTGTTTTTGTTATCTATGTGAAGCCAGACTCTGGGACGATATTGACGATGAAGACCTTTTGAAATACATGCCATAATAAATTTTTACTTCATATTATCTTTGCTTTCATACTGACGTACTTGAATGGGGCTTCAGTGGATGATTTAACCATGTATACATTTTCATTTGGAAATAGTAGCACGCTTAGTCTAACTTGTAAATCTTAAAACATTTCATATGGACGATGATGATAGATGAAATAGTGTCAAATAAAATTAAGATAGCTTACACTTCTGATACAGGGATAGCAATCGACTGCGATCCATGTGTAAAGAGCTTGTTAGACTACGGATGGGGTTAAGTGGATGATTTAACCATGTATACATTTTCATTTGGAAATAGTAGCACGCTTAGTCTAACTTGTAAATCTTAAAACATTTCATATGGACGATGATGATAGATGAAATAGTGTCAAATAAAATTAAGATAGCTTACACTTCTGATACAGGGATAGCAATCGACTGCGATCCATGTGTAAAGAGCTTGTTAGACTACGGATGGGGTTAAGTGGATGATTTAACCATGTATACATTTTCATTTGGAAATAGTAGCACGCTTAGTCTAACTTGTAAATCTTAAAACATTTCATATGGACGATGATGATAGATGAAATAGTGTCAAATAAAATTAAGATAGCTTACACTTCTGATACAGGGATAGCAATCGACTGCGATCCATGTGTAAAGAGCTTGTTAGACTACGGATGGGGTTAAGTGGATGATTTAACCATGTATACATTTTCATTTGGAAATAGTAGCACGCTTAGTCTAACTTGTAAATCTTAAAACATTTCATATGGACGATGATGATAGATGAAATAGTGTCAAATAAAATTAAGATAGCTTACACTTCTGATACAGGGATAGCAATCGACTGCGATCCATGTGTAAAGAGCTTGTTAGACTACGGAAGAGAGAAGTGTGTTATGTTGCGTGTGGCGCGTGAGTGTCCTCCCATTTCATTCCATTCATTATTTTTCTTCCCCTCTGCATTCCATATCCGAGGATATGTGGCGGGCTTGGGACCGCTTTAGCTGCATTAGAAGGTTGGCCCTTAAAAGAGCCCATGGGTCGTTCTCCGTCCACCGACACTGCTCTCACTTCTGCAAAAACTCTGAAAGAAAAAGAATAGGAGATTAGATGAGCTACAAAAATGATCATGTTGAGGAAGCTTACTGGGAACTTTCTTCCGAACTTTTCAGACGACGAAGTCTTCAAGCTGACCGGTAACGTCCATACTCATGTGGAGACATCGGACTCCGTCGCCCTCATAACACTGCTGGGTCACGTTGGGATCATCCGTGTTGGTTGGGGCGTCGCATACATTATTCTCAAAGAGGGGAAGATGGACTTCATACACTCTCCTTTTTCGACACTTCAAACGCTCATGCAGTCGCTCCACTTCACCCGTCAACCTCTTATTAATAACCTTCACCTCCTCCGTCTCCTTCACCACGCTTCGCATCCGCTCTATCTCTTCATCCTTCCTCGACACACTCGCCTGCAAACTCTCCACCAAACCTGCCTTCCTCATCAACTCGCTCCTTTCCGCCATCCATTCCTTCTCCTTCTTTCTCAAGCTCTCCAACTCTTCCCTCGTTGCCCTATACCCCTCAACCTTCACCTTCAGCTCTTCATTCTCCTTCAAAACTTTTCTATTATTACTTTCCAAAGCCATCACACGATCCTTCATTCTCACAAATACCTCCGTATCATACGCCTCTTGCTGCCGTGGCGATGACGCTGCCATCGGCTTAGCCACTTCCTCCCCCTCCCACTCTTCCTTCAAATCCGCTATGTCCCCAAACAAATCTTCCATCACCGCATCCAAATCAACATCATCCTTCTTCTTCATATTCGCTCTCAACTCAACTTCCTCATTCGAACTCCCATCACTCGAAATCACATCACTCGCATTCCTCACCACTTTCTCCCCAATCACGTCCTGAATCGTTGCCACCGCCTTTCTCACCTCTTCCCTTTCCAACAACTCTCCCTCAAACCATGCCTTGAACCCCTTCTCTCCGATGTTCCCACTCTCACACTGCAAATGCGCCTTCATAAATTCCTTCTCATCCCCCATCACACATTTCCGACAAGACACACACAACCTCAACATCACTTTCCTCTCATGGCCCATCGTCCCCTCTTTTTCTTTTAAATGTTTCTTCAGTTCGCTACCTCTAGCAATCTTGCCACAACTACACTTGCCCACCAACATCTTGGCATTACTCGATTTTGTCATGATAATTCTGTAAAGATAGAGTAAAATTTGATAGCAAGTGTTTATAGGATACTACTTGCTGATATGCATTGAAAGACTAAGTCACCAAACATTTGATAGCAAGTCAGCAACCGTTTGGGTGTTAAGCTCTTGAATCCGTTACAGGCATTACTCAGAGGGGATCTTATCCCAGCTCCAAGGCCTCGACCCACAAATCCAACCTCGATCGGACAGAGCGTGCGTCATATCACTGTGTTGGTATCCGGGCCCCAGTTTTGACATGAAAACCGGTGGAGTTATTTACAAGAGGAAACGACCCAAGTCACAGAGACTCATAAACGACTGCTTTTTATTCAAAAACTTTAATTATTATCATTAAATATGAATTTAAATTTTTCAGTATTTTAGTACTACTCATAAAACGTTTATAAGTAGTCTGTCACCTTCAGCATAGCAAACGCTGTCGAATGTTTTTTGAATCAAGTCTAAAGAACTTGTAGAAGCAAAGTTATAGCCGTTTGAAGATTTCGGCCTACTATCATCAAATGGTCAGTCATGCTATACTGACTAACCTATAAGTCTGACACCTTAGCTGATATCAGCAATGTAAAGTCAGAAGTCCGATATCGGACCTCAAGAGAAACGACTTACCTGTAGTCAGTTTCTCAACTTAGTGAAATTCCTCTCCCGATCCCGTTCTTATATACCCTGTGAATATGCAATCGATAAGAGGGGGGGGGACGTCAGTGAAATTTCAGAATTTGATGAAAAATGTTTTGGTGACGGTCCCAGGTCGAAATTCCACACTTTGGAAAATTTTCAAATTTTTACCCATACAAAGCCACTCTGACACTTAGGATTTTTTCAGGTAAGCGAGCTCCGACCTAAAATCTTGTAACCGCTCTAACTTTTGAACGAAGACAGATAGGAACAAGCCGATTCTTTCACTGAATTTGTCTCACTCTTAGCTTTCAAACGAGCTATCGCACGACAAAATCCGTCCACTGGAAGCCAAAATCGAAGCAAGCTGTCCAGAGGGGGGGGGACGTCAGTGAAATTTCAAAATTTGATGAAAAATGTTTTGGTGACGGTCCCAGGTCGAAATTCCACACTTTGGAAAATTTTCAAATTTTTACCCATACAAAGCCACTCTGACACTTAGGATTTTTTCAGGTAAGCGAGCTCCGACCTAAAATCTTGTAACCGCTCTAACTTTTGAACGAAGACAGATAGGAACAAGCCGATTCTTTCAATGAATTTGTCTCACTCTTAGCTTTCAAACGAGCTATCGCACGACAAAATCCGTCCACTGGAAGCCAAAATCGAAGCAAGCTGTCCAGAGGGGGGGGGACGTCAGCGAAAATCTTTTTCTCTCCGATTGACTTGAAACTCACCCTACCGATGCAGAATTTCACGCTGAATCCGAATCTGGCCTCCGTTTTCTCATCCGATGCTTCGTTTTGGCTCTACAGTAGGCAGCCATCGCAAAAATTCTAACTCTGTCGTTTTTTCGAAAAATGTTGAAAATTTTTTCTCTCCGATTGACTTGAAACTCACCATACAGATAGAGAATTTCACGCTGATTCCAAATCTGAAATCCGTTTTCCAATCCGATGCTTCGTTTTGAAGCTAGAGCCCAAAACGTCCCAAATTCTAACTCTGTCGTTTTTCGCCAATGTCCCAAAATCTTAAATGGCGTCTCACATCTAAACGAAGACAGATAGGAACAAGCCGATTGTTTCACTGAATTTGTCTCACTCTTAGCTTTCAAACGAGCTATGGCACGACAAAATCCGTCCACTGGAAGCCAAAATCGAAGCAAGCTGTCCAGAGGGGGGGGGACGTCAGCCGAAAATTTTTTCTCTCCGATTTCGCTGGAAACATCCTTCCTAACCCAAAATTTCACGTAGATTCCGAATCTGGCCTCCGTTTTCTCATCCGATGCTTCGTTTGGGCGCTACACACCAAAACGTCCCAAATTCTAACTCTGTTAAAATTTTGAAGAAAAATTTTTTCTCGCCGATTGCCTTGAAACTCACCCTACCGATGCAGAATTTTACGCTGAATCCGAATCTGGCAGCCATTTCACCATCCACGACAACCTAGACGGTCGCCCACGTCAACCTAGACGGTCGCCCACGTCAACCAGGCGGTCGGACCAACTCACCCGAGTCTCACACTCTGTTGTTGCAGAGGGGGGGGAGTCAGCGAACATGTTGTGAACGGGAACCCACCTGGCCGGCACACCACGACAGACCACAACCTCTGTCGTTCCAGGGGGGGGACTCAGACCCGAAGCACCACGGCGGCCGACCACCACGACACTCTACCGTTCCAGAGGGGGGGGGCGCCGGTCGAGTGTTTGTCACTTGCTTACTACTCACTGATATTTTATCGAGCGCAATCAATGCACAATGCAACGTACTTGAAGATTTTGGAAACATTTTTAATACCCACTGGATCCTGTAATAGCTTCTCAGTTTCATCCACCGCTGCTGCTATATTCGAATAGCACTGAAATCCGCCAAGTGTGGAGACAGACTGTCCTACAACCACCTGGTACTCTGAAATGAAATATCTGAAGTGGAATACAAATTGAACTCAAAAATGATGAACTTGAATCAACTGCAAGGCTTGAAGATGCATTAACTAGTTAGTAGTTTTAATCATCACATTTCTTGGAGAACTAAGTCCGTTGATATTACTAGTTCACGTTACGCTAGCTGAATAACATTTACAAGGATATATCATGTGGCATACTTGTATAAATAAGTGACACTGCTTCGCAAATTAGTCGGTATAATTGGACGACGTTCTCATCACATGGCTGCGAGCAGGGAATTTTTTAAGACATTTCTACGGTGTAGCCATTCTCTCAGGCGCCACGTAAACAGTACTATACAAGCTAGACAGAATTTTGGATGCATACTTTATAAACATAACTACAGTTTACATACATTACCCTTGTCCCGCGCATTCCACTATAGGTCACAGAGAGCACTGAAGACCTTACGTGTTTTTTTAGGTTATGCTTAGCTTAAGCCAGTGTTCTGCAAACTCGCTTTTGCCGGCCGGTTGACTCGATCAAAAAATTTGGGTTTGCGGCCTGAAGGGGGTCTAATTTAAGAGTTCTCATTGCTTTCTTTTCAATCAATCCAAAGTCAAATATCCAAGTCAACTCGTCAACGGTTGCACTTGTAAAAGATTCGGCGAATCACACACTGACGCATTGAAGACTATTACACACTGGCAGTGAAGAAGTTCACAAGTTATGTGCGCACGCTATCTTCAGCAGCGCCATAGCCTCTACAAAATACAAAGGTAATTGGCCGATTTGGGCACGGGTTGTTAGGACAGCGTGCGTCAGCTTCATTGACCATCTTGTCTGCAGTTTTTTTCGATTCGATGGTAGACTAATTCAAAATTTGAACCTATTTTCAATAAACTTTGTTCTGAAATTCAGGCGCATCCAGCACATTGATATATTTCTTTCTTTCTGTGATCAATTATAATTCGATTATTCAATCACTAATTGCTTTCTATCTAATGAATACTTAAATCTAATGAAATTTTTGTTTGTTTAAAATCTATAGTTCGGGGATCCAATGGTTAAATGATGCAAATAAAAAAGTGGTTTTAATGCCACTATGTGTGTATAGTGGATGATAATTCTAAAATGCGGCCGGAACGAAAAATATTCACTTGAATTTGGCCAGAAAGGGTTCAAAGTTTGCGGGACTCTGGCTTAAGCTATAGCTTAGCTTACAGGATGTGGAAGTAAATTAATCAGTTATCATCGCTTCCCATTCTGAAGCGATTATTCGAATGCATTGATAATAGTGGCATGCGATCTTTCCACTCTTGTGTGGCATTGTAACAAAAGCTTTATCAAGTACTTTCTTTAAAAATGCATATAGTATTTTTTGACAAGAGTAGGCAACAATGGAAAGAGCAATAGCTGCTATCATCAAAGATGGCGATGGTGGTTCCTTCTATTATTTCCCATCGTTGGCAAACACTTTCAGCAAAAAGCAGATATTAGATCCTCTCGAAATGCTGCTTTCGCATGCGGAGAGCTGTTCTTGAATGAATTCTCATGGATTCGTAGCTTGACACATCCGCTTGAACAGAGATTTAGATATTGTGTCGCAAACGGAGGTTGAGAAATGTCCCAGCTTCTGAATTGATCGCTATGGGTGTCTCATTGATGGCTAGAGTTTGCTAGAGTATACTCTAGCCATCCATGGGGTACCTTTGCTGCTTCCTTTGTTTAACATGATTTAGCTTGATTCTCTTGTCCACCAACAGACATATTGTCTTTCATAATAGCCAATTTTCGAAGAGCGGAATCGCATAGGGTCAATACGTCTGGCATGATGAAATCTGATCTCCCCAGCTCCCTTTTATTTGAAGAAAAGATGCAATATATTTCATAAATGAGCGCAGTTAATAGGGGAGAGCTGCCTAAGATGATGCACTTAAGCGCCGACGACTTGTGTCACGAAATAACGGTAGCAGTTTTAAAATATACACATCTGATGAATTCTTTGGTTCATCCCCTTCAAATTGAATATAATTTGAGGCAGGTTGCGAAACACTCCATTTTTGAAATTTTGAGTTTTTGAAAAGTTTCGAATGCATCATCTTGGACACTGGGTTGGTAAGATGATGTACCTTGAAATTTAGGTATATCTTTCCATTTTAATCCTGAAGTCATTCTTCATTATTTGATATGCCACTTAATGTGTTTTACAATAGAGAAATACCTTCATAAACTTCATCTTATTAGGCCTACCTACCTACATGCAGCGAAGCATTGAAACAAGCTGCTTTGATAGGAAACGAAATATATATTTATATCAACTGATCCACGTCATCTTAATTAAAACTCTTGCTTGACAATGTCTGCTTTTGTAATATGCATCAGAAAATATCTCAAAACTTATCTGTTGCATCTGAAAAAATCATAAACAAATAATCTATCAAAACAAGATGAACGTGACAATTGTATACCGTTATGAATAAAAATCACAAGCAAGTAATTATATCAAAATAAAAAAATATCTCAAACTTATCAGTTGCATATGAACGAAGATCACAATCAAATAAGGCATCGTCTCTGTCCGCAGATTCTGCATGCGCCCAGTTTTTTTTTACACAGTTGACATTCTATCCAACATTCGCCCGAGTAGCTTTTAGAAAACAGCCCGTCACAGTATATGCACTGTACGTCCTGGTCGATTTTCGCTTTCTCTGATCGCTTCTTCTTTGTTATTTGTTTTCTCTTTGTTTCTCTTCCTGAAGATTCTGGATAACGTTCTAAAGACAGTACAGACAAATCATCTGTTAGAACTCGGGTCCCGAGGCATATCCATATATATATACATACCGGTATATGTACTCGATCGTATCTTGGCAGTAGAACATGTACAGTGCATAGTTTGACCTCCTGATCATGGTTGACCTGATCGCAGATGATGGAGATAAAGATGGAAAGGCGAGTTAGGACCCGCCACGAAGGAGGCGGATGTCGTATGACCCTGCACGATGGCAACAGGCGAGTCAGGACCCGCCACGAAGGAGGCGGATGTCGTATGACCCTGCACGATGGCGATAGCATTAAAATAGCTCATCACCATAATGTCTGGTGAGAAAATAGCAGCTGATAAAGTAAGCCTAGAATTCTGCTAATGAAATAGACTTGTCTCTTAGCTATAGCTCCATAAGCCCTTCTGTGAAAATAAGCAAATGCATGAAACATATTTTCGTAAATTTGAGAGGTCCTACGATACAAAAGTTGGTGAGGAAGCATAAATGTCAATTTAGTGTGCCAGGATGCGTTGGCCTAATTCTGGTATACAGATAGAAAGTATATGCAACTCACAATCATTTATATTAATTGGCAGTGTGCATCCATTGTCCACTACCAAACATGTGTGTAAAACTTGGTAAGCAGCAAGTAATAACCGGAGATATACACAGGTATATGGTGCATCATCTTGGACGCGAACATACCCTTGACAAAATCTTATATCTCTGAACTTTGCTTCATCAACTTTTGTTGCGTCTTACATTTCTGATAATGGCAGTTATCAATATGCAACTATCATTATATTCGATCACATCTACCATTCTTAATCGAGACACAAGCAGTTTGCTCACTTACATCAGGGAAATCAAAAATGATATGAGTGCACTTAACGAGAGATGATTCAGCTGTCGTCATCAGCCAATAGTGCGTGATGTCTGCCACTGAGGCGCTATTCATGGTGGATTTCGTTAGAGGCAAGTTTCACCCAGTTTGTCGAAATTGCCGTGTATCATCTTAGTGTATCATCCTCGGCAGCTCTCCCCTATCTCTTGAAGAGCACCATCTTGCCGAAGAGCCAATTTTTGCTCATGACTTATTCTGCACATGCAACAAGCTGCCATTGTAAACCAGCACCTCCTAAAGCGAGCTGAATCACCTAAAGCAAGACACTATTCGTAACTAATAAAAAATCCTAAAGCATTCGCCTTTTAGAAGGCTAGCCTTTCACCTAAAACATTTTTTCAATGCCATATTCTACTTTTCCCTTATGACAATGCATACTACTCTCTTTATTCAGCAATAGACGGGTTGCGCATTGAGATTTATTGCAGACAAAGCTCTCATTATATTCATTCAATATTTATTTATTGCTTTACAAACAACCCAATAAAGAAATAGGAACCCTTTTACCCCTGTAGTACTGTAATGCAAGAGAACATGACATTAGTGTGGTACAATTCGAATACATAAAACAAACTTTACTGAAATTCACTTGAAATTTATAAAATTGACACCCAGTACCAAAAATGAATACAATCACAGGTCTATTTATGTAACAGATGCAACGAAATCTCATGTATACATGTACAATGAATATTTTGGCCTGACCACGCAATTTTCGGTGAAAAAATACAAATGCTACATAATATAGTGTCAGAACAGTAAAAAATGTCAGAAACATGCAGGATATTTATTACAGAATTATGTGGATTAAAGCATGTGTGAAATCGTAGATCAACAGTTGTAATAGAGATAAAGTAACAAATACAGGGTGTCCCAAAATTAGCGGTGAAATGCTTTTATGTAATTTATTCATTTATAAAATAAGACATTAACAACATTTACAAAAGATACTTTACTATAGACATCATTTCTCATCTCTCTATCATCATTCATTTTTCAATGTGTCCGCCATTCTCATCTAAACACCGTTGACATCGCTTCGGGATGTCTCTGAAAGCATCACGAAACATTTTCTGTGGTATGGCACAGTTCTTGTTGAATTCGTTCTTCCAGTTCTCTTGTCGACAGAAAATGGATACCGGGAGGTTGGAAAACACGATCACGTAGATAGGCCCAAAGCCAGAAGTCACACAGGTAGATCTGGAGACCTTGCCGGCCATTCAATTGCCCGGGAAGATACATTGAGGCAATAGTGGCTGGAGGCTCCGTCTTGCTGAAACAGTGTTCGTCTGTGCCTTGAAAAGTATGGAATGACTTTCTCACGCAAAATACCACAGTATCGGTCACCATTCATTGTTTGACAACTAATGTCACTGGCCACAACGCCATAGAAAGAAACACACGCCCATACTGTTAAAGATGGAGGGGAGAGACCAGGGTTTGTAATTCGCTCATGAGGATTTGTTGTACTCCAATAATGAATGTTGTGCTTGTTGATAGAGCCTGTCAAATGAAAGACACATTCATCCGAAAATGAGAGCTTAGAAACGCTGGATCGTTGACGAAACGGTCATTCAAAGTTTCACAAAACTGACGACGACGATCGTCATCACTATCAATTAGTTCTTGACTGTACACTGGCTTATATCGATGCATATAACACTGTTGAAGGATTCTGTGCACTGATGATTTGGATATATTCAAATCGCCTGATTATCTTCGAGTTGATGTTGTGTTGTCATTTTCAATGGCATGCAAAACACGCTGAGTATTCTCATTGCTTGCAACACTCACCGGTCTTCCTTGTCCGGCTTGTCGGTGCACCAGACAGCCAGTGTTCAACAATTTCTTCTTCCAGTTAGGCCTAATTATTGTTTGTCTGGGCGGCGCTTCTTTGTTAAATTCCTCTCTAAATCGCAGTCGGTTCTGTTCTAATGACACTTCATTCGTTATAACCCAGGCTGTAATTGTAATTTGCTCTTCTATCGTATATTCCATTGTAAACACAGTTCAACAGTGCGCAGAGTGAACAACTGAATAAATCATTACTTCAAAACTGATAGCTATCGATTCGCACTGTCTACTGTCTGCTTTTAAACATAGAAATTGAATCAGCCAGCGTGCATTTAGACATAGAAATTGAATCAGCCAGCGTGAATTCAGACGTGTTTTTATTTTAGTTCTAAATTAATTTTCACCGCTAATTTTGGGACACCCGGTAGATTCTCTGAAGATGCGAATATCGAATAACAATCAAGTGCTAGATATGCAAATCAATCTCTATTATTGTTCAAGTAAATTACGATCTAAACTAACAGATATTGCAGCTCTAAAACATCATGGCAATCATCAAGGAATTATTATAGAAAGATGGAAACTAAAGAATTCAAAGTAATTTATGGCACCAAAAAAATTCACAGAGTTGTGCAGTGATCTTGGTGAAGATGTGACGCACACGAAGAAGTCCTTCCAGCAGTTTCTACGGCGGCCAAATACTGTCGATTGCGTTGGAGATTATATGTTAAAAACAAGACTGTATGTACCGTGATGGCATAGATGCTGCATCCGTAAAAGCACATATATAATATTTTGACACCATATATTAGTATTCACTGATATTCCAGTCGAAATGATTGCTGAAAAGAAAAAGAAATTTTAGTTAGGAACTATGGAGTGAAAGGTAAAAAATAATTAACTTTAGGATACAAGGACGTCAGATCTACGTTACATACAGCAGGCTGAACAGATTATGATTTCTTCAAAAATTCGAAGTTTTTGATTTGACAGATAATTGAAAAAAAAATAGAATTTCTTATACTCATGCATACATAGAGTACATCGTATTTTTTAATTATTTTTATTAACCTATCTATTTTAATATACGCCTAGATAATATAATTTATCAATGCTGAATTGAATACATACACATGCACTTTCATAAAATGATTGACACCTCTTGTTGCAGAAAATTGGCTTCTTTCTTCGTTATTCGATGTTCTACAGATTATGGAAATTCACGAGCTTCATATCTCCAAAAAATAGCATATATTATGCTAATAATCCATATTCACAAGTACTAACTTTCGTTTGAAAGTTCTAATACAATACTGCATATGTTTCTTATTGACTCTCCACTTTAGACAGCATGCACTGTCCTGCAAAATTCTATGTGTCGACAGCAAGTAGCCGTACTTATTAATCAGATGAAAACAATATGAGCGTCACAGGTCTCTACCAAACATGCATGAGCTAATTTGACTTCAAAAATAATAACTGGCATAACTTATATAGCCCAAGATCGTCGTTAGAAATTTTATAAAAATTAAAAAATGTAAAGATCATGAGATGAAAAAGAATAAAAAAGTTCCATTCAATAGGCGGATATTTTCTTGCTATCAGAATTACCTTATCATGCATTTTTACAGAATAGAAACATTCTATATTAATTAATTAATTAATCTTCTCTTTTTGTGTTGATGACTGTTTAGTCTTTCCTATTTGTGCTGGAGTCTATTTCTGCCTTGATATCATGCTACGTTGAGAACTTAATAATAATGACTAATATGAATGGAGTATGAAAGATACTTTCATTGCTAAAATGGATTTACTTTTACAAGTATCCAACAGGATGGACTGAATATTTATAGAAGTGGAACACTTAACGCCGTACATTAAAAATACGTTTGCATCCAATAGTGTCTGGACATAGTAGAAAAACCGCGGATATTTGAATACTGACAAGAAGGATATTTATTGGCAGAAGATTTTATACAGAAGTATAGAAGTTTTAATTTGTCAGTAGTCTGCTGGCTCATAGTTCAACATCCGGAATTTCATATATTTTGATGAATATTTGTTAAGCGAGTTCACAACTATATGGCAGCATAATTTTAAAAATATTAGATAAAAACGTTTAAAAGATTGAATGCGAAATTTTAAGCATATGTTTACAAAGATGTTTCTTCTTAAATGTATGAATCAGGAAAGACTGAAGACAATTCTTCTACTACATAATGGAAACGAATGTCCTTCAGTTTCGTCTATTACATTTTTTCCATGCCTATGCTGTTATCTGACTATAGATTATCATGACAGTTGGAGATAAATGGTTACATTAGCAGGTTACATTTAACTAATGTGTGCCTCCAATAAACTAAATACAGAATTGATTATTGTATTTCTATCAAAATTCATTGAAATAAACGAATTTTCTAATATTCTGAATATAATTGACCACACATAAATGATACATGTGTACATCAAAGCATTTAGAACTTTGCATTGAATCTTAAACTTGATATGCCAATTCAATAAACCCTTCACATGCGTGCATCTACTATCTACTACTTTTTCTACCTTCGTTCGGAAACCTTACTGGACACGCCACTTGTAACAGATGAGTACTTTGAGCAGTTTCTATGAGTGCGCATTTGCTTCTCAGAGGCTTCACCGAGCACAGATAGCGCGAATGAATGCATGAAATTAACAAATACAATGTATGCCTACCTCGAAAATTTACAGCTTTTTGAAATTTATAATTTCCATTATCCGCAAAAAGTAATTAAGTCCCGTTATGAAAAGTGGCATTTTAACTACGAAGTCGCAGACTCGATTTACATTAGTATTTACATGCATTACAACTCTTTCGAATAGGATATCAGAGCAACAGGAAACTCACGTCATTTTTCAGAGCTGCCGTTAGTTGATGAACCAGATTGATCAGTATATCTGTCACGATTGACTATCACGAGAAAATGTAGAATGCAGATTTTTGGCCATTTGGCTTCAAGTCATATTATATTTCTTTTCCATTTATCCAGTATTTCGATCGACGTTGATGGGAAAGATGTAGTCTCCTGTCATGACATCATGATACCCATATATTTGCAATTTACAACTGCACAACTTCAACAAATAATTTCACTAAACAATTTAATTGCAATATCACTGACAGAAAGTCAACTTGCCACTCGAAGACAAACCCAGCTACATAGCCTCGGAGAGATGAAGCGGAGAATGATTCACGTACATACAGCAACGTGAACATATGATGGCCTCAATAGCAGCTATTGTTATGCGACAGCGTTCCTGCTGTCTGGCAAGCAGTGACTCACGCTCTCCTCTATGCAGATACTTACGTCTAAGGGTTATTGTTCTCTTCAGTATGCTAGCCTACTAATTCAACCTAGCCTTCTGAAATTTTAGTGTGTGGCGCTTTAGGATGCAGATTTCTTCCGCTTTAGGAGGTGCCAGATTACAGTGATGGTCTCTAAATCTGGTCCCTATCTCTAAAGGCGTGTGTCAAGGAAACTCATATCCTAACCATCAATATTTTATTATCGTAAGATTCGTCATAATTGATTGTGGCATACGGGAGCCACATTCGTCATACATCATAGCCTACATTCGTTATGATCGAAATAATTGCAAACCGAACTAATCAGACCGGGTGCGGTTACAATTCTATTTTACATAATCGCCTCCAATATACTATAAACTAGGAAGTCCTATTCAAGTAAAATTTAGTGTGTAGCTAAATTATTATTTTCATTAACTGTTCCTTCCTTGTCAATCGGTTGAGCTTGACGGTTCCCAGATAGACATCAGCGTTTTGGATGAATTTCTGAATAGGATTAGCTTGATTGTCGATTTTGATTAACAGGCTGGCCGAACTGTAGCTTCAAAATATTCAAAATGTCACAATACACTGTTATTCATCAAGTCCCAAATGAGTACTAGAAAGAGCACTGAACCTGTGTACTAACTACGACTAAGAAATGAGTCCTAAATGCTAGTGCTCTTTGACTGTGAAAATGTCAGTACTCATTTTAGAACTCTTTGGGTTCAAAGGTACTGTACTTAATTCGTACTCATTTTAATACTTACTTAGTGAGTTACATGGGACAAGCACCTCCACTATATCGAAAAATGCCATACGGCATATCTTACCCACTATATCCCATGTGCACATCCTTATAATAACTGCCTTGGCAATTAAACACAACTGCGTTTGGGTAAATGTAAATGTAAAATTTTGAAATTTATTTTTCGGTGATTGACGTTTTTGTTTTTGTTTGGAGACTTATTATAATCGTTTGAAAAGACTATGTAATATTCAAAAACCGAAAACTTCTCTATCATCACTGCATGTTAACTTTTGGAACCAACTACACGTTTTCCATGTCTATTTCAGATCTTTCCAAATGAATTTCAGACATAAGATGGATTTCAGATTTCTCTAACTGAATTTCAGATATCTGTCAGAAACTCAACTTAAATCCTAAAAATTCTGAAGATCCTAAATTCAACTGGAGATCTCCAATTCATCTGGAAATTTCTGAAATTAATTTTGGCAGATCTGAAATCGATTTGGAACCATCTGAACTAGAAATGGAAGATGTGTAGTTTGTCCTCAACGAAGACATCGGACAATACGCCAGAAGTTAGAAGCTATCATAGATATTCTTTTACTCACCACAGATATCTTTAGTTTCCAAATATCTCACGAGTTTACAGTCTTTATATCTTCCAATATGGTCGCTCATGTAGGCCTAGCGCTATATTGCTGCGTGGAATGTGTGATTATTTTTCACATGTTCATCAACACATGGAAAATTTGTATCACTATGATAACGCTGCATAATAAAGCTCAACTTTAATTCAAACTATGAAAAACTCTAAAATAAAGTACATGATTTATTTTTCTCTAGATTTTTCTCATTGCATGAAAATATACCCCTATTATAAAGCAAGATTCACGTTATCCCAAACAGTGTCTGTGTGATAATTAAAAATGCTGACAAATTAGCAAAAGCCACTGGTGGCAAAGGAATGCTTAAAAATCCGCGGACGGTACTCGTATTTATATACGATCGCTTTAATAGAAAAAATAATGAAATCAAGAGTTTTAGAATTATTCTCAAATTCTATTGATGCGTCCATGCCTCGGCTGTGGTAGTAAACGCAAAAATTATATCACAAAAATTCAAAATGTTCCAAGATGTTCCATTTTTCAAGAACATTTTATTCGAAATAATGATGAAATCAAGAGTTTTACATCCATTCTATTGGTGTGTAGCTCCCACGGCTGTGGAAGCGCTCAAATTATAAGGCCTATCACAAAAAATCAAAACTTCAAAAATTTTCCAAAATTTTCATCACTACATTTGGTTCAATAAAATATACACACGACTCGAAGCGCAGTGAAGTGTGTAAGCATGGGCAGGACTCAAAGTACTGTCAGAGAGAATGGCAAGCGCGCTGACAGCAGGAGCAAAGCTCATTGAGCAAGCCAACACGAGGAGTGACACTGGAGACGACGCTGTGAAGTGTGATAGGGGATGTTATGGCAATGCAGTGACGAACCCCGATCAATGCATCGCTATTGTCCTACGCTTGTATGTCCTTTCCTCTTAGTGAGTCATAACTGTATTGATGTTTCATCATATTAGTAGAAAGCAGTTTAGTTCTTCTGTGAATTTTAGTTCGGCAATTTTAATACTCCTTCATTCAGTACTCAGATTGGTGCTTAATCAGGACTTCATGATTTACATTGATACACTCAAAAGATCTATTTCATGCATTGATATTCGGATTGACACTAAAAATATCTTGGCTCATTGAAAACCCACCGTCACATAGGTCGATGTCCCAGGCTCATCCCAGGCCCTTGGGACCACAGTCCCATGAGCACTCCTATGACCCCCAATATATTGGCCATCCCTCGATATTAAACCGAGCACTTGCACGAACTCGATAGGCATTGAAACAAACACATCAAGAATAAATTGAAGCAATCATGATCCTGTGATTGACAGCATTTTCATTCATCCTCATTCTCTTTTCGCATTAGGCCTACCGGTATTCCGTGATAATTCTTGCAACAGTTTCAAAAGAAAAATTTCCACCGGTAAATATAGAAAGTTCAGTAAAAATGGCATAATAATACTTAATATCTCTGAAATATGATGTCAGTACCAACACAATAGTCCCGAAGTTGTGGAAGTGATGAGTGAATTTTGTAATAACAGGCGGGTCGTCGCCTTTTTCTGGTACATTTACCCGATTTGCCAAATGTTTTACCTGAACAAGCGATTACAAGAAAGGAATTAACGCTGCAATCTGCATAGTGATCAAAATTGCATTGCCTACTGAATGCACTGCTCCATCATGTTTTCGATGGACTGCCTATGGTTTCAGCCACTTACCTTACCAAGATTTCTTTCAATTAATGCGCTTAAGGATCCGAAACATGTCTGCATTGTATATTTGCGGACATTCATGAGATACAATGTCGACTGAATATGATTTTCATCAGCCATTCGATAAAATCATTTCATCAGTCGACTCTGTTTTATTATCACAGAAGAAAATGATTGCGTGTACAGTAGGTGCATCGGTGCGTCTACATGCAGGTGCCTGTACGGGTTTACAATCTATTATTACGGGTTTTTTATCCATGCATTTGACGTGTCGCAAGAATCTCCCATATTATGGTAAGTTAGTATTTTTAACTATTAAGAAGCAATTAAGAAGAGCATAAAGAGCAATGGTAGGCATGTTACGAAATGTGACGCGAATACTGATGAGACACCTTTACTATAATATTCAATGCATATTCCTGAGTATATACGTAGGTAGAACAAAAACTTCCTAAAATTTACAGCTCAAAAATATATTTTTTTTGTTACAAAATGCAGCAGATACGCTGATGAAGGTTAAGAAAAAGCAACCTAGCAAGTTAAATTGATAGTATCAAAACAACATATTTTATTTTATTTCAAAATGAATTTGATTATAGATTAGAAATTCTGCATTAAACGGTAATTTCTTGCATGAAATACTTAAATTACTTTTACTTAGGAAAAGACTATTGCACATGAATTGATATAACTAGGAATATTAGATAGAATACAGGTCAATAATAATGATACAGATACTCATTGTAACATTAATAAATATATTTATTACATGCAGTAATATCAGAGTGTTTAAATATTTTGAGTAATATAAGCATGATTCATTAATTCAAATGTGGTCATGGTAAAATTTAAGGAAGGATTTGATTGTGAAGGCAAGATTGTGATACGTGTACATGTGTGAAGATTTGGCTCTCAATCAACTCAACTACATAGATAAAGCTGTCACATCCCAGTTTTCAGTTTGTCATGAAAGATCCGACATTGTTGCCCCGTTTTTGCTGCACAGATTTGTGCATGACTACAAATAAATCTTTGTTGACAACACTTGCAATCTGTGGCCTTCGTTTCGATATTGACGAGTCTTCTTCACGCTTGGCTACTTTCAAATCGAGAGCTGTCTGCAGTTTACAGCAATCAAGTGAGTTCGTCCAACTTAGAAATATCAAACTGTCAGTTGCTGAAAAGATTTGTGCTGGTAATCTTGCATACACGATCTGAGCGGGCATTGTCGCTTTTGTGCAAGCTGGAATGCGCGAAGTTGGTATAGCGTTATTGGAATACTAATAGCACATGTGGGGGAGGAATGAGGCGACCGCGTAGAAAGTCTCGGCATAAATCCAACGCTATTCTTGCTATTTGCAAAAAAGAGATGATACTAACATAAGCAAGCCAGTAGGCCAATGATGTTCTTGCTAGTTAAGCTTCGATCCATGAGGAATCTGAGCTCTCAGAGGCAGACGAGGTGCTTGCGGCACTAAACGCACTGCGGCTGACAAATGGTGTATAGGAGCATGTTGCAAGAGTCTGCTTAAAAAATTAGTTTCACTTACCACTGAAATCAACCTTAGCTTGAAGAGGACCACTGCTACTGACGGCGATATCGATTAATTGAGGATATTTCAGACGAAACCATGCTGCAAGAGCTCCTGCATAAGATCCACCAAAACTGACCCATTTGGCAGTTTCTAGGTGATGTTCTTTCGTCATAGCTATTCTGAAAGCTGCTAAATCTGCCAGCGCTTGACGACTGGACAGCCATTGAAGATTCGATGTAGACATATCTCTGAAGATAGAAATTATACCATCAAGAGTAAACATTGTTTCCTATGTCTTTAATGGAAATAAAACCGGTTGAAAGTTGACGAGTTGATGAAGGCTGAAGAAGTGTCCGAATACTTTGATCATTTTTCAACTATCAATATTTTCTTGAGATTTTAACATGTAGTCTTAGACTAAATCACAAAATCAAAATGATTCGCTCTATTGCAATACTGACCTCTTGTTATTACAAGATATTTTATTAATTATGTCGAATCACATAACCGTTTTATCTTTGAAGACAGTCACTAGGATACGCGGTATATTATCTAAAGACAGGGAGTTTTACTACAAAACTGTTTTAGTACAAAACTGTGCGTCTGCTGAGTTCCACTTGGTTCCTCTTCTTGTCAGACACGATCAAAGAAAAACACAATGCTAATCCAATGAGACGCAGATTTCAGGTTTTAGTTGTAATGAAACTTTTTATGCTTCCGCTCATAAAGTTAAAAATACTAAGTCAACAGTCAAAACTTTTGACATGGAATGTCTTTAGGTGATGTGAATGTCTTACCATGATGTATATGTGTTCTTATTTTGTTTCTGATCAGCAATGTATGCGAGAATGAGGTTTAATGTTAAAATTAAATTGCTCGAAATGTTTGCGTTTGCCGACATCAGAAGGCTTGCTAATTTTCAATGTGCTTAGCTCCATAGACAGGGGTGAATGAACATAATAGGAAATGACTTGAATACATATTATGTCAAAAATTATAACTCTGTGCTTGTGCGAGTACTTTTCGTTTAATCAGAGAAAACGTAGATAATTTCATTTTTGTCAAAAATGTCAATCTACGTCCCAATGGATTTGTTTGTGTTTTTCTTTAATCGTTTCTGACAAGAAGAGGGGCCAGGTAAATCTCGACAGACGCACAGATTTGTAGCAAGCATGTGGTGTACATCATGCATTCTGTGAAAGTCTGATTTTCCCCCTCGTTCCCTGCACAAACTCATTCTGCCTGCCGGATTATAATGTGGCTGTATATTCAAAATGAAGTTGTGTCGATGTTGAGAGATGCTACCTATAGTCCCGCTGATGATTCCTGATATCCAGTGAAATGGAAGCCATCCATTTTACCGTTCTATTGACGTAGTGGTGGAGCATAGTAGAATGTTGTTATTCCATATAGCCGAGAATAGGCCCCTATTAGTATTTCAACACATCTTGTGGTGACACATTTGCTTCGCAGTCAAAATATTCAGACAATCAAAAAGACAATAGCGCAAAACTCAGTCCACTGTAGAGCCACCAGTACATGGGATTTATTACGAAACCAATAACTTACGGAGTTGGATGACTTTTTCCATAGTATCTATGTTCAACTTGAAAGAGCATCGCTCCTTCTTCTTTAGCATATTCAATCCAAGCTCCCATGCTCATCAAGCCTGGATTAGCAGATCCTTCGCCTCCAATTTGAATGAAGACAGGTCCCCCAGGTCGATAATACTGCTTGTTGACAAAATATCTCTGAAATAAACACATGTCGCTAATAAATAAATGATGATCAGTATGCGAAACAATTCGGTCACACAAAACCTGTTTGAATATATCTGCATGCACACTAACAAAATCAAAGAGTGATGAATAATTTGCGCAGGTTAAACCCCAGCAGTAGGAGCATCCTCTCGTCGCATCCAATTCCCTCGTCGCATTTTTTCCGCCTTATTTTACCCGTGTGGGCTCTTGAAGCCAACCACACACATTTTGACATTATTCCAAAATAGGAATAGATATCAGTATTGTATTATTTGAAAATTAGTTACTGCGCATTTCTGATAGCCAATCCAAATGGCATCAAATTTGGCTCATGGAAACATAAAAATTGTGCTCAAGTTAAAAAGTACTTATTGAAAATCGAGAAATTTTGTTAATTTCTTGCTAAATAAAACATCTTAATCAATTCAAACAACCTATATAGAACACTGACAACTATATTATTCAGATGAGTTGGTCCGATGAGTGTTGACTGTGATTACAACTTAGAAACCACTGGCTTATCTAAAGCAATTTCATTGCAATTTGCGAAGAGAATTTTGTTTAATTTCTTTCAAATTTGCATCGAGATCTTCCTAAATTGCTCTGATATTGTTGTAAGTTGCTTTGAGATCATTTTAATTTGAGATTGAATATGTGTAGATAGTGTACGCGCCCTGTCATCATTTAGGCATTTACACGTATTTTGTACTACCGGTGTATAATTGGTCCAAGTGTCATGTTCATTGGTCATTGGTTCACAATTAAATAATCTAATCAAAACGTTGTGAAGCATTCATCAAAACATTCATTGTGAAAGCACAAATCAATCTTTTCAATATAGATCCATACTCAAACAAGACTTCTTAGCACATAATTCCTGCTTTCCATGGATATCCTACTGATTTATGAAGATTCAATGTCATATGTAATTTCTATAAAGTTGCAATATTTGCATACCTCACATTAGGTAACAATACCCAATTGTTTTCACCTCGAGTTCATTTAATAAAATGGATAGTGTATACACATTGGGGATTTAATAAATGCGGAGTTACTACTCTACCTACTATACTTACTCTATGCTATATACTTTTACTAATCGAAGTTGCTCATAAAAAACGCTCCACCTGAGTTATGTTGAAACTCAATCGATTCTCATGCCTTCCAATGATGTCGCACAACAACGCGCCATACGTCATTCAAGAGCTTGCATCTCAGCAGTCAGCTTTCAAATGAGATGTGATAAACTTGCATCTGCTTGTATTTGCTGAGCAGTGCTCAAATTGTGAAAAGCACTCAGTTTACAAATCGCAATTTTTCAATGAGGGAGCATGTTAATATGATAATATGATAATGAGTCAAGCACGGGGAGAACGATCATTTTCTGAGCTTTCTTTTGATACAAAATCCATGCAATACTCTGTCATCATACACGCAATATGACAAAATTCAAAAATTTCAAACTTTAAAACATACTACTCCTGCTCATTTTTGTGGAAAACGCAGTAGAGTCAAATTTAAGCTCCACAGTACCTCACTCATCCTCACACAAAGTTTCCTCAAAATCTACTTAACACTCTGTCCTAAACAGAATTCACAAGCTTGAAAACATAGCCTACTTATTTTCGTTGATATATTCCAAAAATGTATGGAATTTAACTATCAAGGTCACTGTCTGCCCCCAGGCCATGAATTGAGATTGTCATTCCATGGCATTTTGTAGGTTTGTGATAGAAATTTGTCCATCCTAACCACAGAAGTCTCGGGCTAAGAGCCTCGACTTAAATTTGAGTTGTCTACTACGATCCTTCATAAAACCATGAAATAAAACACACACATATACCTTAGCATCATGATAAACAGCTCATTAATCAATTCGAATTTTCTGAAATTTTGCAAAATTGGGGTAAATTTTTGAATTGCTATCTATAGTAAGAAGATGGACGAGTTAGCATTAATGAATTCCAGCAATGGAAAATTCACATGACAAATATGCTGTGCAGTGAATTTCATGTGATTCGAGGAATTAAGGAGGCGGCCTCCCACTGAATGAAATGGCCTATTTCTGTGTCTGACCGCTCACTGTTCAATTTCCCCTTAATTTCTTTGTCTTACCTGTCTCCATGTTCGTGTTGACTGTCCAAAATGATCGAGCGTTTGATTAAACCAATGATCTGGGAATTCTGAACTCTCCTCCACTTTAGTGCTGGTGTCCCAGAAACGGCCAGTGAAATATATTCTCCTGCCAAAGGATGAAGAAGCAGAAAAGACGAAAAGGAATGCAAATATGATTAAGATATTCGATTTCGCCATCCGAACAGACTTAGCAGAGTCAGATCAAGCTTATCAGATGACAATTATGAATCAGAAGTTTAATTAAGTAGCTTCGAATCACTTCAAGCATGTGATGACATGAACGCGTGACTAGCACGACGCGTTCGCTTTTATAATGCAAGTTGAATGAGATTGCCGTCAGTAAACGTGCTCATGTAGCGGAGATACATGAAATTTATCAAGTAAATTACCAAAGTTGACGAAATTTAGAATCAGAAGTGCTAGATTTATAAGCGCTGACTATTTTTATCTGAAAATAATATACAATCAACGTGGTCCACGGTGAGCGAAGTTCGCCTAAACGCTCGCCGTGCAGACCGCCCAGCAGATCGCATCGAAGTTCATTCCGAAGCTCGTTCCGTTGTCCCTCCACCCCGAACTGGCATCCTACATACGTGGCACTTGCATTCATAGTCGCATTCGATGGCATCTTTTACGGAAAAGATCTATCCGCTTTGAATTCTTCAAATTCAAACCAACAAATAATGGTCAGGTTTTCAATCCCAGGATTATCGTATTTTTACGGGATTCAGAATCCCTGGATTAGGTAATCGGGATCCCTGGATTCGTTAGCATCTGCTTTTAGGCAGTTGATCTGTATGAAGATGGAGTAGCAAGGAAGTAACAATAAAGATATACGTAATTCACAGTTGCAAATTGCATTATATTGTTATATTTGAAACTTTTTCCTTTTTAGTTATTAATATTAGATCTAAACTACCAAGAGTGCATCAGACACGGACCATGGTAGTCGCATAATTACATGTGAGTGTGCATACTTATTCATACATTTTTATCATATAAACCAGAATTAGTTTTGGCGTATCTTCGTGCAGTATGGGAAACTTATAAACTATCAAAAATAGAACTATTTGCAGGCAGTCGATAGAAATAAAGAGGGAGCGCTATGCATACAAGCGTAGGTACTGATTAATATTTAATTTAGGCACTAATTAATAAATATTTTTGAAGCGATACAATATCGTGCTTTTAATAGACTTCACAAAAGTCGCGGGACTTGCATTTCGATTTGAAATCACATGCCAGGTTGCGACAACGTACAATGTGTGTACGATAACCAGATCTACTTATTGTTATAGTTTATGCCTGCATGTGGAAAGAAAAGTTACTATTAAGTCATGGACATTTATCTGATATCATGAGTTGTATTGTACAGTGCATCGTCCAAAATACTCGTCTAAATTCAAAACAACCCCTAGTATTGTTCAACCTATGTATGCTATCACTAAATGCACCAAGCTTGCTAATCTCGGGATCGCAAAAAATCACGGGATCAATCCTGGGATCAGAAAAGTTGGGATTTTGAAAACCCTAATAGTGGACATATGAACTCTCGCATTCTTCTGTGTGACAAATTTTTATCAGTTTGTCCTCTGTAACCCCAAATGATCGAATTTGCTTCAATGAAAAGTTCTTCGCGATGCCATCTTGCAAATATAATTAAGGTCTCATTAAATATACAGAGTTGATCATAAAAAACGGACCACCTAAATAATCGCTTTTCAATGAGCCATTGTACATTTATATCCGTCATTTATTAAGGTGGACAGAAGTGAAAATGTAAAAACTCCAATTCTTCAAATGTCAAGACGACGCATGGAAATGCTCATCCATAGAGAATACTAACACAGCAACATAAATACATAATCTAAACGGCAACTAAAACCCGAGTTGTGTGTTCAAAAAGACTTTTCATTTGAAATTTTGCTATATTTAATTCACAGATTATAACTATAGTTAGCGCTTATGGTTTACTGAATTTTGACTTGCACTGAAGTACAGCAGGCCTACTCTTTGCGATTTAATTGCACTTTCCAAGCTTGGTCTTGAAACATCCTAAGTCACATGCACATAATTATTTATGTGCTAGACATAATTATTTAGCAATTTAAACTATGTGATAGAAAGTTGCAATTTGCACTAGGTAATTGTAGGCCTACCTGTAGCTACAAGCTATACTTCACACAAACAGCGAATCCATCATTGCTAATGGAAAACAGGATGCAGTTTGATTTAAATATTGAAGCAAATGAACTCGCTGTCATTCTGTCATTACTTTATGTCCTAGCCGCCAGTGGTGGCATATTTAAGGAAGTGAAGTGGGTGGGAGGAGTGAAGTGACAGAAGTGAGTTCTGACCAGACAGTGCCAGCCATGGCATATGGGTATTGCTACCAAATGTGAGAAATGCAAATTTTTGCAGTTATGAAGAAATTACCACGGAATTGACTGATCAAGATAGTAATGCAGAAAAAATGATGGATTTTGCAGATCCTCAATGTCATGACGGCCTTGGAGAGGTAATGATTGCTAAATTGGCAATTTGATAAGTTGCTAAATATTGCTTTCATACTCAACCTCAAGAGTATTTTCTTAAGCGTGATCATATCACAAGCAACCAGTGGCGTCGCGTGCGCCCAGACCACAGGCCTTCGCTCGGCATTGGAATACTATTTCTATGCCAGACATTTTTTATGTTGCAACATTAATTTTCATAAAAGTTGAATTTTCAATAACAATTTCCCGAAAATTTTTGTAAGGCCTAGTCAATGTGCACATGAGAAGTGATTGCTCATGTCTCTTAGCCGCCTTACTCAAGGAACTGATTACTATATCCCCTCTCTGTCCAGACCACATTTTCTCGAGAAAAAAGAGGAAGGGAAGCAGTTTCTTGCGTTTCTCACGGCCGGTCAGCCACTCACTTGTTTGAAATTTTGATGCATTAAAATGTCTTGTGTATCTCTTATTTCTTATTTCTTTCTCAGTGAGTACTTTCATTTTATATCAGGTGTTGGCCTACCTTGCTTGACGACTGTCATCTTTTCAGTATATTCCTTTCGGACGAAAGGCGTGATTATGAGCTTATCTACAGTACTAAACACAGTGTCACATCAATCACGTATAAGCAAATTATGGAATTCTACCGAACCTGGGTGTTCGAGTCAGAAGCATTACTCTGCATTCATTGGAGGACGCTCATCATCTGATCGCAGTCTTGTCTGAACGTCAGTCATCTGCTACTGTTGACGTAGTGGCTTCTCTGACATAAAGCGAATCCAAAAACAATTGGGTTGCACTTCCTTTACTATAAATAGATACCGAGCCTCGATCAAGAATCGCGTAGAATTTCATTGCAAAACATGGACGTCGCTATTGTATTATTCAGGCCAGGACGTGACACGCGCGCTCAACCTCACCTCGTAGCTACAAGATGAGGCCAATGTGATTGGCGCAGAATTGAATCAGTGCTGTCAGTGCAGCTGATAGCCCTGATAGCTATATAGTGACGAATAATCGTGAAATTTATCATCCTTCGGGCATGGTGAATAAGTGCTGCAGTCCCGGATGTCGCTCGGGATATGCTGGTGAAACGCGCTCATACACACTTCATAAAGTCCCGTCATCGCCAAGCAAAGCTTCCCAGCGCTCTTGCGGGAACGACGTTCCTTGCAGGCAGCGTTCTGCGCTTTGGTGTTGTTGCTTATGTTTTCGCCCTACGCAATCATTTGGTAATAACTTTTATGTCATTCTAACGCAAATCATCTTGGCTACGCTGCTATACTATTTTCTATTACTGTTGCACCTCCTCCGATCCGCTACGCCCAGATCATCGTTCTTATGTTATTGTTTATCGCTATATACACCGCTGACTCATTCGTAGCATGGCCGCGGCAACTTCAACGCGCTTTGTGTACACTCATGATGACCTCTTCCGCCTGCGCGATAACTTTCCTCTGTCTCGCAAAACAATAAGAAGATTGTGGTATCATCGCATAGCCAAGCGGCCTCATGCTCCTATTACTCACCCACACGAGACCCAGTTCCCTATCGCGGTACGCATAGTAAACAGGACGACCTCAAATTATCATCCCACAGCTGTTTCCCCAAGGTCAAAAGTCACTGATCGTGACCAAAATCGGCCGCGCACCCAGCGCTCAAATAATCGCCACGACATCCGACCGGGTCGACGGACAACTTTCGGTCTGCTAAATATTCGGTCCCTACACAATAAAGTTGAAGACCTCTGCGACTTTCTTCACGACCAGTCGATCGATGTCTCTCTGTTGACAGAAACATGGTATGACAGTGATTCCGTCTGCATAAGTCGCCTGCGCCAAAATGGTTACAATGTCATCGATCAACCCAGACCTAGAAGACAAACTAGCCCACATCACCTTATGTCGACAAATCATGGAGGTGTTGCCGTTATATCACAGCCTGCGGTCAAGCTGTCCCTTGTTCCGATTAATGTCAAACCCGCCACCTTCGAGTTCGTATGCGTCCGTGTCCTCTCTCAGTCTTCCTCTTGCATCACTCTGCTCATGTATAGAACAGGTCCAATCACTTCTGCATTCTTCAGTGAACTATCCTCTGTCTTAAATGTCGTGATGATTTACTCTGACCCTATCACCGTTGCTGGCGATTTAAACATCCATGTCGAGCGCAGAACTGACTCAGACACTTGTAAATCACTTTCAACTATGTCTGACTACGGTCTTGTTTGCTGTATCGACCAGCCTACTCACGATCTAGGTGGAACTCTTGATGTCGTCTTTTCACCTCATAGCCGTGCTCTTCCCTCAGTGTCTGTCGTCGATCCGTCTCTATCAGATCATCGACTCCTACGTTGGACGTCCTCAATGGTCTTACCGCGTCTAACTTATTCAACAGTTACCTATAGACAGTGGTCCCGCCTTCACCTCTCGTTGTTCCGTGAATGTCTGATGAACTCCATCCTTTGTCCGAGTGAAAGATGGCTCGCTCACGACACGGACGAACTGGTCACACTATTTGATGAGAACATTACAGCAATACTCGATCTTTTGATCCCACTGAAAACTTCCAAACTCCCCCGTCGGTCATCAAATCCATGGTTTGACGAGGAATGCCGACAGTTCAAACGACTTGTTCGCCGGCTAGAACGAAACTGCCATAAACTTACATCTGCGAATTTTCCGTCGACCGTGCTAGCTCATGCCCAGTGGAAGGAGTGCCTGAGAGACTATCGGTGGCTGCTGAGACTCAAGCGGTCCGAATATTGGAACAAGCTAACTCAGTCGAGGCAACACATTTCCCGCGATCTTTGGCAGGCCGTTGACAAGCTGATGGGTCGTGGCCAAACACGTCACTCAGAGTCAATTACAGCAGATGAATTTTCTCAATCTTCCAACAAAAGCTAGCCTCAGCCCAAGCGTCTTATACTTCGCCATCACCTACTTTCCTCGAAAACCGTAAAAGCCAGTTTAATCTTTTCCATGCGCTAGCACAGGAGGAAGTGCTTTCAGCCATCTTACATCTCCCGAACAAACATTCATCAACTGACTGCTTGCACACAGGCCTACTGAAAGCATGTGCTGATGTACTCGCTCCGTTCCTCACCCATCTGATGAACTCATCTCTCTCTGAGAGTGTGTTTCCACGCCGTTGGAAACATGCTCAAGTGACGCCAATCTCGAAGAAGGACTCAAGTGATCCTACTGACGTCAGGTCCTATCGCCCTATTTCTAATCTCCCAACGATATCTAAACTGCTTGAAAGGATTATTGCCAAACAAGTGAGGATCTACCTAAATACCAACAGTCTGCTACCCCGAACTCAATCTGCTTACAGACCTCACTATTCCACCGAAACTGCGACTCTACATCTCCTCAACGATATCCTGAGCTCCCTCGACAAAGGAAGCATTTCTCTCCTTATCTCCCTGGACCTATCGTCAGCATTCGGTACCATTCATCACCCAACACTCCTCCAAAGACTTCATACGACTTTTGGTTTCAGAGACACATCACTGGAGTGGTTTCGCTCCTTTCTGACTGGCCGTACTCAATCAGTCGTCTCAGGTGGACACAGGTCTCATCCCGTTCAAGTGATCTCTGGAGTTCCTCAGGGCTCAGTACTCGGTCCCCTCCTTTTCTCCTTGTACATATCCTACCTCTCCCGCTCCATCGAGCAAAGTGATCTTAATGTTCATCTATTTGCTGATGACATTCAAGTCTACGGTTCCTCTCGTCCACATTAAACTGACGAGTTAAGTAGACACATGTCCACCTGTATCGAAGAAGTGAATGTCTGGCTGAAAAGCAGTCACCTACAGCTGAACGCTTCCAAGTCAAATGTGATATAGTTCTCGTCGAGAAAAAAGAAAGTTCTCCCATCAGCCCCTGTATCCCTCAGTGGCCATCCATCAACTCCTGTCGCCTCTCTGCGACTCCTCGGAGTTATCTTTGATAACCACTTAACCTTCAACACTCACGTGTCTCGAACTACAGATTGTTTCATAAAAAATCACCCTTAAATATCGCCTTAACTTCAATTTTGTCTAACTCCGCCAAACTTGAACGAATTTCTCTGAAATTTGGAAGACATGTCAGTTGTGCTTATTTATATCATTGTTAGAAATTTCAAGCATGAATATTGAGTTGTTTTCCTGTTATAGATAAAAAAGTAGTAGATAATTTGATCTTCATTTAGCAATGTTACACAAAATCATACCTCACTCTTATAAAATTACATTTGTTTCCTTTGTTATGTAATATGTTGTTCTACAAGCCAAAAGCTATCAAGCAAAACAAAAATAAAGAAAATCGGTCAATCAGAGCCATTATAGTACTATTATGCATCAACAATAATGTAACTGCTACATGTGATTAACTGGACTTCATGTTCCATAGCTTCCTGACTTCGTTGCGGTGGTGTTGGCAGCACTCCTGATTGCTTTCAGCTAGAAATCTATCTCTTACCGGTTGAAAACAATACAAAGCAAAAATGAACAATAACGAGATCGCATTCACAAAAGGCAAAGTGTCAGGGTTTTCTTTGCGAGCTACAAGCAAGCGACTAAATGTCCCTTACACAAATGTGCATCGATGGCATAATGATGATTTTCGACTCTGTCGTAAAGAGGGCTCTGGCCGTCCACGCAAAACATCCAAACGTATAGACCGCCTAATTTTGAGATTTGTTAAAGTTGATCCAAGTCTCTCGTTAACTGAGATGGCTGCACTATACTCGTCTATTTCTAAGTCCACTATTCGTAGAAGACTTCACATACAGCAAGGTACCATGAATTCTGAACGCTATGTGAATGTTTTACGAATAAACATTGGCCAAATGACACATCAACTTGGTGATCCATCGAATTGGTTATTTATGGATGATAATGCTACGTGTCACAGGAGTAGTAGAGTCAACTTATGCAAGTCTCAATTAGGGCTTAGGACATTATATTGGCCAGCTCGTTCTCCTGATCTGAATCCCATAGAAAATGTTGGAGTATTCTAAAACGTAACGTTCGTCGTTCACTGCTACCTAAGCTACCTGCTACCTACTTACGTCACTGTTAAAAAGAGAGTGGAGAAAGTTAGATCAGTCAAAAATCAACGATATCATCGAATCAATGCCTAAACGAATTGGTAATGTCATTGACAATAAGGGTAGGGCCACAAAATATTACTGTATCATAGCTTATCAAATTATGTAAGGACATTTAAATATATTAGGGACATGAAATAACATGAAAAATGCTTTCTGTATCATACTTATGTTTTATTTAGTCAAATTTTAGGATGATCCACTTTTTATGAAACGGACTGTATATCGACCTGCTTCGGAGTTTTGCGTCAAATAAAGTCAATCCGGAGATCTATCTCTCGTTCGCTCACTATAAAGCTTATTGTGTCGCTAGTTTTTAGTCGACTTGATTATTGCATCACTTCCTTAGCTGGCTTACCTCAGTCTACGCTGAGACGTTTACAGAATGTAATCAATGCCGCTGCTCGTCTGGTAGATTCCCTGTCACGCTACCACCACATCTCACCCTCACTTAAAGTACTGCGTTGGCTCCCTATTGAAGGTCGCATTCAGTATAGACTTGCGACTATAGTGTACTTGTGCCTTCATAACTGTGCTCCCTCCTACCTCACTGATCGCCTCAACTTCTCATTCAATTCTTTCACACGTGCTCGCCTCCGTTCTTCCTCCTCGCTGAAGCTCATTACACCTAAATCCCGTTGCCGTACTCTTGGTGGTCGCTCATTCTAGTGTAATGTTGCTCGCGAGTGGAACAAGCTTCCATCCACCATCACGAAAGCTTCCACTCTATCCGCTTTCAAGTCTATGTTATATTCATTTTTGCATGACGCTTACTTTACCGATAGCTGAGTTGTCTGTATGCAATTGTTTTTGAAGCATTATGTTATGGCCTTGAAGTCGATAATCGACAAAACGCCACTCGCATGTACGAGAAATTCACTGAAATAAATAAGTAAATAAAAAAGCTGCAGCATGGCTGCGAAGAATACCACGACAGAACTTTGTGCCAACTGCATCGAGTAGATTATGCTCACTACATTTTTGGCAAGATGACTTCGTCGAAGAAAGCGCCGATACCAACAAATATCGTCAAAAAAGAAGGCTCACCAAACGGCGTTTGAAGAAGTACGCACTGCCATCGCTTTTTCCCAACCTACCGACGTATCTCTCAACCGCCAACGACCAGGACTGCGAATGCATCATCATCGCAAAGACTTAATCTTGAAACTGAGAGGTTGTCTGAATTGAACGAAAACATGCTGATTGATGATGATGTTTCATCGTTGGACGACCTGTACCAAAAATTCGCGGAAAGTGAAACCCATCCTAGTGGATTTGCTTGTATTCGAGGAGTTGATTGTAATATATACGCAGTGATTGATGCGGAGCAGACTGTTCCTGCAATCTTGTGCAGTGCTAAAGTAAGCAAGGACAACTTATCATTTGCAGTTGTAATCTCAGGCGTCGCTATATGTAATGATAATTTTTCTCAAGTTATGAGCAATACCTCGTGTATTATGAAATTTTCTGATTTCTGTAATTTGTTGGCGTATGCTAAGTCTTCCGTGGATGATGTCCAGAAAATATCATCTGTTCTTCTGCAAGAAGCAGTGAGGAATTTGAAATCCATCTTGAATGACAGTAGTGTCATGATCGAAGCTTCTCTAGAAAGAAAGCTTAAATTTCTCTGTGAGCAGCTTGAGCTGACTTTTGTAATCAATGCGAATCAAAGACGCTATTCTAGCGAAACTTACGTGAACTCATTGCTCTGGTTTTCCTGTAGCCCTGCTTGCTACAAGAGTCTTCGAAACAGCGGATTCTTAACGTTAACATTGACATCATTAAGATCACTTCAGAGAATAACATCTCGTGTACCCTCAAAAGAAGGTATTTCACACAACTATCTTATTGCTCTTCGAAAACGTTTGAATGGCTTTCAGGCTAAGGTATCACTTGTGTTTGATGAAATATATGTATCCCAATATCCTGAATATTCTGACGGCAAGTTTGTGGGTTTGGTTTCTATTGACGAATCTTTTCAACCAGCCAAAACTGTACTTTGCTTCATGTTGAACTCCTTGGCTTCAAAATTTAGAGAAATAGTGGCTTTGTTTCCAATTGCAATTTATCAATGTCATGACACTGAAAAACTGTTTCTTCTCTGTTTTGCGGACAGTTGAGGCTTGTGGATATGAAGTTATTCTTACTTGCTCAGACAATCATGTTGTCAACAGAAATTTCTTCACTTTTGTTCTGCGTGGGAATCAGCTTGCGCCATATGTTACGCATCCGTTGGACCAAGAAAGAAAGTTATTCATTATGCTGGACCCCACACATAATATAAAAAATGCATACAATAACTTTCACAGCAAAAAGAAATTCACTTGTCCATCATTCTCCGAAGCCAATAGAGAGATACATCCCAGTTTCCACCATGAAGAGGACCTCTTTTTAAAAGAGTCGAGCAAACCACTGCGACTAGCACACAAGTTGACGCAAGCTAGCATTTATCCAACCAATATTCAGAAAACTTCAGCCAAGCTTAGTTTGTGTGTTTTTCACGAGTCGACCTGTGAAGCTTTGCTTCATTATGCGAATGAAGAAGGTTTGGATGAATGGAAAGATACAGCTGAGTTTATACGCTTGATAATCAAGCTATGGAAAATATTGAACGTTCGCTCGTCGACCACCGGGTTTCATAAACGAGAGCCGTTGAGTGACCCTGTACGATCAACAGGTGATCAAAGACTTGTGTTCCTGGCGGACTTTGCTAATTATTTATCAGTATGGCAAGAAAATAAGACAAAAGGTTTTACGAAGAAACTTTCATTGCTTTGAAACAAATGTGTTGCACAGCTCGGCTTCTGTGTCATTACATGATCGAAGATCTCCAATTTCAGTATGTATTGACAGGAAATTTTCAAAGCGATTGTATAGAATCCAGGTTTGGATAACATAGGCAGATGTCAGGAGGAAATTACCATCTCAGTGTCAAGCAGGTGTTGGATAATGAGAAAAAGTTGCGAGTTGTATCGCTTTTGAAGTACTCTCATTTTTCTACAGAAGATTTTGTAGAGTTGCAAACTGTTTCCAATGATGATAGTCTGCTAGATGAAGATGATTGGTCTTTCTTCAGTGAGTTTCTTGATGTCGATTTGATTGAAAATTTGCAAGAATCAGACCTAAATGTTCTCTATTTTGTCTCAGGATATGCATGCAGAAGCGTCAGTCACACACTAACGATCAAATGTAAAAAATGCTTACGCCGTCTTATGTCAGGTGATAAAGTTACTGTCGACATGCTGGAAAGTAATCAACGTATTGAAAGTGAGATGTTTCCTTTCTTTCAAGCCATCAACAGAGGCGGACTGTGTAAACCATCAGACGAAGTTTACTCTATTTGTTGCATTGCATACAGTATTTTTGATGTGATTGGATCAAATGATGTTCTGTTGCAACGATTTTTAGAGAAGAAAAATCACAGTACTTTTTTTGTGCTCTCGTTTGTAAAGTGATAGCAGAGAGCAACACGAACAGTTATCTGCTAGATACATGTACTGAGCCTCACAAGGTTGTTATGCTGCATTTGTATGTTTTAAAGTCATTGTTCAATACTATGTGCAAAAATACTTTGAAGATTTTCAAATCCAACGACAGTGACAAAAGCAAAATCTCCAAACTGACTTCTAAGTGATTTCATGAAAATGCTGATTGTATAATAAATTGTTATCCGACCAATGTTTTGTTTTGCGTATTTGCTTTTGAAGTACATGTATAAGTTCAGCGAAATTGTGTGAAGGTAGGATTAGTCTGTGCCACTTAGCATTAGCATTACATTTATGGACGGCTTCTTTTATGTACGGTAGTATTGTAGTACAATAGCATTATGAAGTACATAATGAAAGAACATGAACTATGCATAAAAGCTCAGACATATTATAGTTAATTACATTCACAAAGGTACTCTCTCTCCCCTAATCTGTCGTCAGATGTCATGCCACAGTTAAAGAGAGATTTTCATTCACTGCTAGCTGAACTCGTGAATTTTCCCTAAATGGCAATGAACAGTGTCGTCGTCTCCGTGCCTGCGAGGCCTTCGCCGCATACCCAAAAATAATTATTTACGTACATAAAACAAAAGTTCAAAAAGTTTTAATTTTTTGTTTTTGAGAGCATCTTTACGTTTACAACTTTACATACACTTTACAGTTTCAAGTCACTACTCTCAAATACGTTCCGAGCGCCAGCGTTCAGCTGTTAACTGCAGGGATCTTCAAGCAATCACACAATGCGCTGGGGATGTGAGAGAACATTCTTGCAGACACTCACAGCAAATCACAGAGATTTGTGTGTTTGTGTGATATGTGGAGCGTGAGCTCGATCGAAAAAGCAAATATATTGCACCAATGCAAGAAAAGATCTATTTATAAATTCTTATATTCAGCTATCTGAATGCGCAAATTTTCCCTATTCGTGGCTTCGCCAAATTTTGGAGAAGATGATGACGCGTTGAATCGTCGTGTTTGCGTTCACCAATGGCTGAATGTCAGATCGGAAGGTTAGAAGCCGCAGAAAGGAGATAGCGATAATTTGATGTGGGATTCAGTCAGAGATAATGATTCAAGTCATATTTGTGATATTATGTTGATGGTGTCGATTTCAACAGTGGTTATTTTCTACACCGGCCAGTCGTCCGAGCGATTATGCAGAAAACTCTAGCCACCGTACACGAAGTTTATGGCATTGAAATAATAACTAAATCACTCTCAAGGGATTGACTATCAGGAGGAGCACAAAAAACATTTTAGCACCCCACCCCTAAATTTGAAACATGCAAGTGATTGACAAGCTATAATAATCAAAACAGAGTCTTGCGTTGGTGAGAGCTTCCTCGAGAGTGAATGTTCTCTATAGTAATCTTACCAAGGTGATCAAGCGTCATGTGAGAAATCAACATCACATTTTCATTGTCATTTGACGTTTAAAATCTTGGGAAGACAAGAGTCGTGTTGACGAACAATCAGCTTAGGATTGCATGCTTATGAGGCTGTTCAGAAAAAGAGGCAGTCACAGTGAATCACAATTCACATGCAGAATAGTCTACATTGGGTATTCTATGGACTTCAGTGTACCTTTCATTTAGATATCAGTATCTATTTCTCACATCATTTCATTCTGTAGTCATGGATACCAGCATGATTTGAATGTTCATGTACTTGTACAAGTTTGAAAATTCACTGAAATTAAGTATTTATGAATTAAATTGATAACTATTGTTATTAGATTAATTGATAAATAATTAAATTAATTAATTAATTGTAAGCCGTGCACGATCAAGAAATCTGTTGTCAATTTCAAAGGCCTTGTACATCAAGTTAGGGAAGCCTGTATTGTGTGCACAAAAGGAATTTGTTTGGCAGCTTTCTCTGCCATGGTGAGCCTTATTCATGTAGACTTATAGCTTTTCTTAACATCTTCATTCAGTATTTGTCCTGCGTACACCTTGATAAGACCAGCCGAAAGATCTCGGTTGTTAACTTTCATTTTTCTTTTAACTTACTTCGAATAAAATGACTTCGAGCAACTTAGTGGTACTTTTCCTCTACAAAATTACAACTAGATTCAAATGTTTTGCAATCAAAATAGCGTTGAAGCTGTAACCTGCGAAACTGTTGGTCGGCCGAGAAATGTTGTAGTCTGTTGCGTCTATAGGCCTCCTAATAATAGCTGGTCAGACAATGAAATTTTATCTTACATGTATAATGTGTGTACTGATGAAGCCAAAAGCTATCTCATTTGTGGCGATTTCAATGCTCCGGATGTCAACTGGTCATCCGATCTCGCAATACTTTGTGATCACCCTTTAGTGCGGTGGTGTATGGATAACTTTTTGAATCAGCATGTTGGTCATCCCACTAGACCCCAATCTGGTTCCATTCTTGACCTCATTTTCTCATCTGTTGATGTCGCTAATTTATCCATCGATGAACGTTTTGGGTCTTCAGACCATTCTCTTATTACTTGGGTTTCAAAGTTACCTACATCTTTTCTTATCCAGCATCACAATAACTGTGTACAAATATTTTCGCAAGCTAAATGGTGTCTTTTCCGACAGTAGCTCTTTGATTCTCCATGGCCTTGTAATGATGCATGTGATGTCAATATACTCGTATTGTGGAACAATTCTTTGGAGAATTTTACAACTGCTAGTAAAGCTTCTATCCCATCCAAAAGGAGAAGGTTGTGGACACCCCTAAACAACAGGCATGTTCGTACGGTTGTTCGGCGTCATCGTCAATTATTTCAATCTTGTAAAAGGTATCCAACTTTGTGCAATAGACTTAAGCTATCTGCATCTTCGCGTCGTGTGAATAATCAAATGAATGTCGCTGTTGGGAAATACGAATAAAAACTCAGTTTATCTTTTAAATCAAATCCGAAAGCTTTCTGGAGCTATGTGAACAAAGGGTTGAAAACCCGAGACCATTTTCATTTGATGGAATGTCCTGACGGTCAAAAGTCACATGATCCTAAAGTGATTGCCGACAGATTCAATGACGAATTTTGTTCTCATTTTTCTTCTGATCTGCCAAATACTACGTCAGCTATGGATATTTGCACGAATGACGCGTATATTGATAACGTTATATTTTCTGCGTCCGAAATTTACGAGTGCTTGCAGAAACTTCCTAACTCCACTTCCTCTGACCCCGATGATTTGTGCTACGTCGCTATCAAAAAAGCAGGACATTTTATTTCTGGCAAATTGGCTCACATTTTCCAACAATCAATGTCTCATGCCACAATTCCTGATTCTTGTAGACATGCTACAATTACACCAATCTATAAGTCAGGTTACAAACTTATTTACTCCAACTATCGACCTATAGTTGCATCTAGCTGTATAAGCCGTATTATGGAGCGTTTGATATCGAAATCTATTTTCAAATATCTCAATGATAACAATATCTTGCTGAAAACCTAGCATAGATTTACAAAAGGTGCGTCAACAGAAACCGCCGGTGTGACATTTTTTGATTTTTCGACTCACAACTTGTATATAGGTTTGTGCGTGGACACTGTGTTTATTGATTTTAGTCGCGCTTTCGATAAGGTACCTCATGATAACCTTCTTCGCAAAATCAACTCTTATGGAATTAAAGGCAAACTCTTTCAATGGATTTCAAATTTCCTTACCAACAGACAACAACGTGTCCGGATTAGGGGAGTACTTTCAAACACGAAGAATATCAGTAGAGGTGTGATCCAGGGATCAGTCCTTGTTCCCCTCCTATTCTCAATTTACATAAATGACATTGATGACTACATAGAGCATTCCACGACACTAAAGTATGCCGATGACATCAAATTATACATCGCCTTCAAAACCGACTTCGATGCACAGACTGTGGGTAAGCACAATCTTCAAAACGATCTGCAAAGTGTGGAAGCATGGTCCAACAATAATGGTCTTCAAATCAACGTATCTAAGACCAGACTTATGAGTTTTGGGGGACTTAATCAGGAACATCAATATGTCTTGAACAATGCGACGATTGATCAAACTGCAGATTTTAAAGATCTTGGTATTTTTGTCAGTAGACCGCATGGTTTCTCTTCTCATATCTCTAAAATGGTATCCAAAGCTAATATGTTGCTCGGTATGATAAAGAAGACCTTTATCTCGCGTGAGACTGTTTTGCTATTGAACGCGTATAAATCCTATGTTAGCAGTATTCTAGAATACGGAAACATTATTTGGTGTCCATTTCAAAAAGGAGTCATACAACAAATTGAGTGAGTTCAAAACGTTTAACACGCTTCTTCCCACATCTTCGTGACATTAATTATAGAAGTCGTCTTTTCAACCTTGGCCTCCTCTCATTGTATGCTCGGAGAATCAGATACAAATTGATCTTTCTCTTCAAATTTTTGAATGACATGACTATTCTAATTCCTAAAGATTTTTTCACCATCTCCCACCGAACCTCTCGAGGTAATCCTACAAGACTGATTATCCCAACATCGCATCATTCATATCGCGCTTACTTTTTCACCATCGACGTCATTCGACATTGGAACAACCTCTCAGCTATTGAAGTTAATGTACGAACAGTAACTGAATTTAAGCGTTCTATAAGATCGTACTTTCAGCGGAATGATATTTGGTGACCAAATTCTTCCTGACCTTACTGGCAGATTTAGCGTACCAACCCTTTGTCAGATTTGTTCTGCATATCTCCGGGTTTCTATTTGCCTTGATTTCTCGTGATGTTATAATAATAATAATAATTTGTATTTGGCAAATTTACATAAGATACACAACATTCTTTTTAATCTGTTTATGGGTGACAAATACAATGGCCCTTTAAGGGCAGGAATGGATGGAACGAAAAAGTTACCATACATCATTTCGGCGGAAATATGTATCAATACTTCGTTTAAAAGAAGTAATGCTTGGAACTTCAATCTCCTCATCTGTTAATTGATTCCAGTGTGAAACAACGTCGTTGGAAAAGAAATGGAAATACACTTTTGTACGGCACAACTTTGGGTGAATCTTATAATTGTTACCTCGGGTACATCTGCTCGGCGAATAAGAAAAAGGTTGTTCGAAAGAGACATTAACCATGTTGTTCAATATTTTATAAAAAAATATGAGCTTGTAGCGAATACGACGGGATCTAAGAGAATACAATTGGAGTCGATGTAAGAGATCACGATAGGTAAGATTTCTTAAGTCAACAAAGAAACGCGAAAACCGCCTTTGAACTTTTTCGATTTCCTCAGATAAGTATTTTTGATGAGGGGACCATAATATCGATGAAAATTCCAAGATAGACCTCACATAACTTTTATACAGTAAAATTGAAGTACCACGATCTTTCAGTAAGAATACACGTTTGATCATACCAAGTGTACGATTAGCTTTGGTTATAATTTCACCAATGTGGTAATTCCAACTGAAAGGAGAATGCAAGGTGAGTCCAAGATCACGAATCACGGAAGTATCAATAATAGGATTATCGTGTAAATAGTAGAGATGGGAAGCACTTTCACCAAAAGAGATAGATTTACACTTGCTGCTGTTCAGTGGAAGTCTATTCCGTAGCGACCATTCAAAAACACGATTAACGTCATCTTGTAAAGATGTCCAATGTTGTGTTAAAGTATCACGATGACGATCGTAAGCCACATATAATTTGACATCGTCTGCATATTTAATCATTTCTGAGCTCAAGATAACTTCATCAAGATCATTGACAAACAAGACAAACAAGATGGGACCCAACACGGATCCTTGTATAATACCACTACGAATATCTTTGTATGATGAAAGGGAGCTACGAACCCGAACTTGCTGTTTGCGGTCTTTTAGGAAGTCTGAAATCCACCTGACAATACTATCATTCAGACAATAATGCTTGAGTTTTCGAAGTAACAATGTATGAGGAACTTTCTCAAACGCCTTCGAAAAGTCCAAGGAAATGACATCAACACCTTTTCAAGGAAATGACATCAACAAGATTCTTGAGAAGGTAATTATAGAATAACACTCCAGCTGTCTCGACCGAAGCACCTGGTAGAAAACAATGTTGAGAAAAATTAATCATATTCTGCTATGTAAGGAAGTTGACAATATCTGTTGAAATTATCCTCTCCATTATTCGACTTACACAAGATGTAACGCCAATCGGTCTATAATTATCGAAATTTTCTTTTGAACCACTCTTATGGACAGGTGTAATGGTGACTTTCTTCCAAGAGTCAGGAATGCGTCCCTGTGACATTGAAAGTCGAAAAAAATCACAAAGTTTGGAGGCAAGGAAGATTCCACCATTCTTTACATGCAAATATGATAATCCGTCAGAATCCAAAGTTGATGAAGACGGTAGTTTGGCAATAACTGCAACAATTTCAGAAAGATCAAATTCAATATCATCCATGGATAAATTCCCTGCAGAATTCAGCGTACTATCACTAAAATACTGATCAAGCTGTTGAGGATCTGCCGAGAAGTTTGAGCAAAACTTGTGATGTTGTGCATAT
>CAJQUW010003741.1:0-15810 GCA_907163375.1 Prostheceraeus crozeri | reverse complement strand
GGCAAAATCATTCCGAAATGTCAAAAGACAAAAATAAGAAATAAATTGATTTATCCATCTGCTGTGGCTCTCACAAACAATCACCGTGCATGTAATGACATAAACCTAATACCTAATTATACAAATATAGTGACAGAACCAATCGAACTATTTGTCACATTAATTAATACTATACCCCATGATAACAGAAAAAGAGTGCAAAATCTAACCTATATTTGGGCTTGCGAGAGCGCGGCATCAGCAAAATCTGTGACCACTACTTTTTAATCGCAACATGAGAATCATAGTTAGTGCCATGACGTCTCGTAATGAAACTGCAAATCACATCAATATTTCATTTAGTTAAATTTTGACTATATCCTCTGTTGGATACTCCACTGTTGAATTTTTTCATCTTTCGAATTACAGGCAAGGGGGGCATCAGGATCAGAGTAGCAAAGTCATATTTCCAATAAACTCACCGAGAGAATGATTATCGGAAAGCCCGACCTGATAATTTTAAAGTAATCGATGCGAGCGAGCGCGCGATTCATTTCTCAGTACTTTCACATGTTCAACATGCTCGCCATTATTTCGTTGCAAATGAAATGTTATCAAAATAATTTAGTTATGAATTAATTGCTATATTTCGTGTTCACAATTCATGTTATCATTATGTTGCATCCTAGGTGAAACCGGTCAAGTCTCTGACTGTTTTTCGACCGCCGGTAAAGACCGTCAATTTTACATTGTTGAACTGTGTCACTGAAGGGCTTCTTGTCCTCTTTCAAACTTGATCACCTCTTACTTGTTATCACGTAGTTAATGTCAGTAGGATAAGTAAATCACAGACTAGAAAGGATAAAATGAACTACCGCCTTTTTAGCGTGCAGTGGCGCTAGCGTGAGGAGAGTGCCCCTCTACGGCTCCGCATTCCCCGTATAAGCAAGAAACTGATTATTGATTGACTTGTCATGAGAGACACTAATACAAGCAAAATTTACTTTTAAGCGACAATTTATTTACATCACAACGAAACAAGCGCGTGCGAGTGCGCGACAGCGCGCGAGCAATAATTCATTTACCGAAAGAGAGCCCAAGCTACATTGCTTGCTGACGTGACAAAATGGACTAGATAAGGATCAGAGGAGCATACAAATATTTGAGCATGTCCGAAAAACAATCACAAATTGATCTTGGATTTTACAAATTGCCCAGAGGGACTGTAAGGAACGAGCCAAGAATAATAGTTAGCCTGTACTATAGACTTAAAGTAAACCTATTTTTCTCAACGCGTTTCTTGATAATCAGTTAGGCCTACCCACTGTACATGCATGTGCGTACCTACTCTGTATAAGATTATGAAGCACTGTATATACATCAGTGAGGCACACGAGTATGCATCGGTATTACGAAATGACCGGTCGAATCACGTGACCGGCCGGTCGGGTAACAAACATCTCTACCGGTTCACCTCTGGTGCAGTCCATTCAATTCACAATTTTTGAAATTACTCGCTGGAGTTGAAATTCATCAGAGAGAATAGAGTATTAATTCTTTGTCGAACATCACTGGAATGTACCTATAGAGGCTATTGCGTGGGTGAAAAAATATATCTAAAACATATACTTTATGAAATTCTTATTTAGTTTTGTAGTTGCAGGTTTGTTTCTTGATGATTGATAATTCCTTCAAAATGTACAAGATTGTTCTTCACTTAGCATTGATATTTTTTTAATAGTACGACAGCTTGATGTGAAAATCATTGTAGAGTCTTCTCAGAAATTTCGAATGATGAAAACTTGGATGGGATTAATTTTTGTGCGTGAATGGTCTCCACAAGGTTTTCTACACGAACTCGACGCGGATTCCAATTCAATATGGGATTCGAGTCGATTAAAAGATGGATATTGTCAAAAACTGAATTTATCAAATATAGGCCATAATCACTGTTTCGTGCGAATAGTTTATGACAATCATGGTTCATTCTACTGTCAGTAAGTAGTCAAACACTGCAACATATTTCACTTTCCCAATTCCCCGGGAAAATGTCGTTTTATGCCAAAATAGAAATCATACACACCATGGCATTAATCAAACTCTCAACAGATGTAAGGCCACCATACTTACCATGAGAAATGTTTCGGCCTGTTCGGGCCTCATATGGTGGGTAGGTTTGATCCAGTGGACGTTGGAGCTAGAGGAGTGCAAGCATACCCTCTTAAACACAAGCAACGGACATGCAATCTCTTAATACCGCATCCTGAATCTCGGGATGCGGTATTAAGTGATTGAAGAATGCAATCCGCCCTCTACGTGCCTGCGTTTTTAAAAGCATTGCCGTCCGGGCTAATTCACGCTTCTGAATCAGATGGTTGCGGTGGGCCTTGTGGTTAGTGGGCATGCTTGCACGTCTGTAGCTTCACGTCGTGTTCAAACCTACCCACGAGGATAAGGCCCAACAAGCCGAAAGTGTCTCGTGGTGGCTACATTGTGTGATTGATAAATTTATCAATTGCCAGGTTACTTGTCTAGCATGGATATTGTTACCAGTACTCAATTTTGCCCAACATTTTCTACTTAACACTTTTATTTAGGGCTGCAAACAACCAAAATATTGCGCTTGCACGTAATGAAATTAATACTGTTTTTAAGAGAGAATAACGCAAACGCCTAACATTATCGAATGTATAAAACTGACAGCACCACCCCGTTTGGACCTTGGAAATGTCAAATGGTTGCGGCTTATTGCGACATGGAATTATGTGGAAAACCCTAATGAACATCACTGAGCAAAAGAAAAATGAAAAAAAATGAAAAACAATTTTACTCACGTAAGTCGTTAAAGCTTATATTCTCAAGAGTTGATTGAGAATATATTTCACTTCCTCATGAATGAAGTAGATGAGAGGCATTTGCTGCTGACGTTCTGAAAACAAAAGCATAAACAACGTCGGATAAAAAAGAAAAGCATTTGACAGCATATTCACTGGGAGTCTGTTGTTTTTTTCACAAAGACAAATCATCAGTCCCTAAATCGGTCTGAATTTAGTCATGATTTAAGTTAGGCTATCCACGATTGCATAGAAAAATCAAATTACGATTTATAATCTGCTCATTCAGAATAAAAAACTTGTCTGTTTGTAGTAAAAGGAGAATCAAGCAAACTGAGGTTCATCATTGCAATACAAATTGATATTCAAAAAGGCTATCAGTAAAATTATGTTCAGTAAAAAACTATTCATGACAATTAGTAAAAAGTAATCAATAGAGGAAGTAATGAATCAACTCCGGCAGCGAACTTCTAAGGGGAATTTCATTAGAATAGTGAAATGAATGGTGCAAATCTTCGTGCTGATCAGAATTATTTTTTAATTTTTGAATCATGATCAGATTTAGAGCATATCCTTGATAATAATCTGTTAAATATATTGTGGAAATTTCAGTTATATTATTGATAGTTCATGAACCTGAGGATCAACATTGACAATCATTTAGGAAGTCGAAAAGCTCATTTTCCTTACTTTGCCCTCACTTCTTTTAATTAGCCTTTCAATTGAATTGCTAACAGAAACATACGGATAAGGAGTACTGAAGAGTCTTGCCTGGGCATGAGTACATGCCAACGAAGCCTCAAGCAAATATTCAACAACGAAATCAATGTAACTTTCGTCCGTATCTTTCCCAGTATCCTTTTTCCTCTAGCAATCTTCAAACTATTCTAGTAAAATAATTACCGCTTTGAAGTGGCTGTGAAGATACTTATCATGTGAAGAATAATCCTCCATTAAAGTAATCGAGTCGGGATAGCAATATGTTTACCACTGACTGGCGCAGGGTGGAAAAGCTTGCCGAGATTTCTATTCAAGGTCCACAATGAATGCTCTTTTTGTGTGTTAACCAGTTTTGTTTGCCATCTCTCTGTCGAAAGTGCACGCCAAAAAATTCAGGGGCTTTGCATTTGATCGCTTTTGTTTTCATTAAACGGTCGAAAAAATGATTATCCATTTCTTACAAGTGGAGAAAATGCTTCATATATCATACTCAAACACTCACTGTGAGACAGTAAGTTCAACTGTCTTGATGACAAGTTGATATGAATTTTTACTTGCAAAATGACATTTTGATAGATTTTGCCTTAAAAATGAAATTCTAAAGCTTGAACTTTAATACTGTGCCCCATCATTGAAGGCTTGGACAATTATGACATGGCTCAATTTTTATTTGTTCAGGAAATTTATATAAAGCGCTGTATCCCAATAGACTCAACAGCGCCTAATTTTCTTCAGCACTCTAATATCATTGATCTCAAAAGCCCTTCCTTCCGATTTATTTTCATTGACATACTCGCGAAGACACGGGCACCTGACCAAAATTAGGCAACATAGCGAGGGCGCGAAAAAGAAAACTTCTCCTCCCAAAAAATTGTATTGCAGAAAAAACATTTTTGTTGCCTGTTGAGAATTAATTTGCCTACAGTCCCGACTAGATTCGAATTCGGATTCAAGACCTTAAATGATCGTTGTCTCAAGATGTGTGTGTATGTGTGGAAAGCGAATGTATAATCGAACAAATAATAATAAATTTCTTAATTGTGTTCATTGAATTTCTAAGCTCCTAAGTCAAATACGTATATTACAGTTGCGTTGGTGTGATTGTTAAGCATTTTTGAGTTAATGTTTTAGAGATGATGTTATGGAACTTTTCAGATGGCCTTTTTTTGGCCTATTTGTACTATATCAGTGATATGTACACCTGGTTTAACTATTTATTGTTGACTATGGGAAATGCTTTGTTAAAGTTTAACTGATGTGAACATGCCAAATACAACGTGTAAAATAACGAATAAATGCAATAATTAAATAACAATCACATTCTCCACATGAGATACTCAATTATGAATTTAAGCTGCTATGTATGGTGCAGTAATTTGGCTAGCACGCGCTTCAGAACACGTGTCTACATGTCGCATTGCATCATTTTGTAATAAACTCGTACATTTATCTCCTGGCGCGGCCAATGCAGGGGAAAATATGGAATCAATGAACTTTTTCCAACAGCAACTCATCCTGATTGATTTCAAATTTCGAATTTTTGTAGTTCCATCAAGACTTTGTCATTCTATAAGAAGACGTTGCCTCTGTCAACCCTTGCTACTAAATTGGAAAAAGTTGTGTTTCATAACACAATCGTTAGCAAAAGAAAAAAATTGTGATAACTTCGCGACCAAATGGTAGTACTTAGACAACTTTTCATTTCCTGACCTATATAATTTTCTTCAAAGCTAAATTTCGCATTTTCTGATCATATCTGAATAATTCAATACTGGTGAATAGTAGAACTAGAAAATCATATTCTAATATCCTCATAGATAATAAAATTCAACTTACTCGCAAAAAACTAACAATGAAGAATCTTAAATCAAACGTTCGATAAGGTACACTTCTGCATTTAGTTTTCCTCTTTAATCAACTAATATGTATGACTGCATCATTTGATGAAAAATTTACACTAAATTTGTAGAGAGGAAGAGGAGAATCCAAACTTACACAAGACGTTTTGTGATACAGTTGATTTTGAAAAATCTAACTCATTCAAGAACTATACATAGAAGTAAAAAATGGAAATGCTACTCTTCGTGCTGCGACTGCAAAACTGGCATACTAGTATGGAGATCAATCCTGGTAATGTAAAAATGATGAAATTTTTCTGATCGAGAACAGTCCATCTATCAAACGTGATGCAATCAACTACTGCTTCAGTGCTTAAAGATCTGGGACCTGTTGCATAAAATCCAGTAATTCAATAGCGTTTCATCTGTATTGAATGTTCAATAGTTATCAATTTAGGTGTTGCAAGAAGTGAATATTGAAATGGACTGTTGAAATTCAATATCATTGAACGAAGTTTCAATATTGCAGATGCTATTTGGTGATTCAACCACGAATGATATTCGTTTCCCTGATAGGTCATAATCTTCTCCTATATTTACACTGCCATTCACTAATTCAAGGGTGCACACCATACGGTCCGAGGGCCACACCTACGGCCCGTGAAAGATTTTTGTGGGCCGCGAGATTAATACAGAAACAATTCTAGAATGTTTAATGTTGAGGCACTATCACTCGTAGTTAAATGAATAAAGTAAAAACTACACTAGTAGGGAAGAAAGCTCGAACAACATTCTTCCCTACTAGTGTGGGTTTTACTTCATTCAATTCTAGAATATTTGTAGATAAAGATATCGTATAGTGGAGGGGGAAGGAGTTCGTCCATTGTGGGGTGAGTTCGCCCACTGCAATATTCAATCTTTTTTAGCTTATATTAAATGACTGACGACATAAATCGATTTTTTCTACTTACACAATGAATCATTGCTGTACACCAAATTCGTTGGTAAATATTCGAATGTGATATACATTCGTACAATTGCATAATTCAAACGAAATCGGCAATTACTATCGAAGCCAGAAATATCGAAGTAATGTGCGACTTGAAGCGCATCTGTCGCCGCGTTCCTGTTACAGCAAAATCATCATCACTTGAACTCGAGGAATCTACTCGTATATTAGTAGCATTCAAAATTATCTGAGTCTATTGAAACTATTGAAACGAAATTGACGTGTTACTAAGTTTTATGCAACACTTTCTATTGGATGCCGCTATTTTCACTATCGAAGCAGACTATTGAGCATTGAAGTTCAATACTGTGTTATATGCAGCAGAATTTATCGATTTAATACTTGATATCAATAGTTCAATACTATTGAAAGCTTTGTGCAACAAGCCCCTCGAAATGTAGATTGTGTTCTTGACTACCATGCCGTTTTCACATTTATCAAATATAGTTTCTAAAACCAAATATTGTTCACATTTCACAGGAACAGGTTGTACTAGTAACCATTAGTTCGCCTATATGAATAATGGAAGAATGAAATTTGAGGAAAAACGAGTTATTTACTTAAAGTTATTACTTTAAAAGTTATTTACTTATTATTAGTTCAAAGTTATTTACTTTGAAATCAATCTGAATCAATTCATTCACCCTCTGTTCCACAATAATTTGAACCAAGATAAAATATGAAGGCAATTTACCGATGTGCTACTCCATCCTGCCTGAAAATTCAAATGAATTTATAAGGCAATTGAGAACTTGCCATTAAAACATCTCATACGTGACGAAGAAAGATCCTTCATTTCAATGTTGTAAAATCGATTAAACTGTGTCCGAAAATACAGTTTTGATGAAAGGCAGATGATCTTGTAGCGGTGTCATCAATCAGCCTTAGTTGCGATGCACGCTAACAGATGGTGTACAGCTGCTGCTCTCCTTGATTTTAACACCTCTCTTTACTTCACTTTCCACTTGTAATCTCTTCGCCTTATCTTAATTACCTTTCCATCCTGTCACTTGGCGAATGTAATGCTGATGATAATATAAACACAACTATTCTGACTGCAGACAAGACGGTGTTCTAAAAACTCTCTCCGGGCTGTTAGAGACTAGAATAATTTACTTTGGTGATTTACCTTACTACAATCATCATAGACATTACCAAAAACCTCTACAAATTGGCGCCCAACTAAAAATCATGACCGACCCAACTCAACTCGCCGCTCTAAGTGTGAAGCTACCTTCCTTCTGGTCCTCCGACGTCGAGCTGTGGTTCTCACTCTGCGAGGCGGAATTCGACGTCTGTCGAGTTACCAAGCAGGAAACTATGTTTGGCCACATCATTTCGCACACTCCCTCAAGAGATCGCTCAAGAAGTTCGCGACCTGATCGTTTCTCGCCCGATGACCGATCAGTATGATGAGCTGAAGGCTGCCATCATCAAGCGAACCTCAGTCTCCGAACACAAACGGTTGCGTCAGCTACTCAGCGAGGAGGAGCTTGGTGATCGTAAGCCTTCGCAATTCCTGCGCCGCATGCGTCACCTGCTGGGTCACCGCAACTTCGATGAAAGACTTCTGCGACAACTCTTCGTTCAGAGACTCCCCCTCCATGCTCAATCCATTCTCGCTGCCTCCAAGGACTCCATGCCACTTGAAGATGTTGCAGACATAGCTGATCGAATTCTCGACGCTCCAGTTCCTCTCCACGCCGCGGTCGCTTCAGTCAACCGCCCTGACAGTCTCAGCGACCGACTGGATCGCTTGGAGAAGACAGTGAACCGACTTGCTGAACGCATCTCCTCCTTGTGCACTACTAGGAACTCACGTGAGCGTTCTAAGTCCCGGGACCGTTCTAATCGTCCTGTTGGCGACCGTCCTGATGTGTGCTGGTACCACCGAAAATACAGCACTGCAGCTGAGAAGTGCATTAAGACCCTGCAGCTTCCAATCGGGAAACTCCTCGGCCCCGCAGTAGAGGTGGCGGCTGCCACGGGCCCTTCATCTCCGAGCTTGCCGACTTTTTGTTTGGGACCGCTACTCTGGCACCAAGTTCCTGATCGACAGTGGTGCTGAGGTCAGTGTCCTTCCTCCTACGACTGCTGATCGTCGAAATGGCTTCCGTGGTGAACCTCTCTTCGCAGCTAATCACGCCATCATCTCAACCTTCGGCCAGCGATCGTTGACTTTGAATTTGGGACTACGGCGTACCTTTCGGTGGATTTTTGTGATAGCTGATGTCACTCATCCTATCATCGGAGCTGACTTCCTCAGCCACTTCCACCTCCTGATTGACTTGAACCACCGTCGCCTTCTGGACAGCTTTACAAGCCTTTTTGTTCTTGCACCACGGCCAACGGTGTTCAGCAGCTCAGTCCTCTCCTGACTCATCCGTCTGCGCCTGCCTTCTCAATGTCCTTATTTGACTCTCCTACGCAGTTTCCTCGATTAACGAATCATCCCTGCATGATGACGCTGCCAAGCACAATGTGAACTCACCACATCCGCACCACAGGCCCTCCAGTTTTCACTCGCCCTCGCCGTTTAGCACCGGACCGTTTGCGTTGTGCTAAAGAGGAGTTCCAGCACATGCTTGAGATGGGTATCGTTCGTCCGTCCGATAGCGCTTGGGCCTCTCCTCTGCACATGGTCACCAAGAAGTCTGGCGATTGGCGCCCTTGCGGTGACTACCGCGCTCTTCTCTCAACCATGTGACTGTACCTGACCGGTATCCAGTTCCCACATCCAAGACTTTTCGTCCAACCTCAAAGGCAAGACTGTGTTCTCATCCATCGACTTGACTCGTGCCTATCATCAGATTCCTGTCGAACCTGATGATATTGCGAAGACTGCAGTTACAACTCCTTTCGGTCTTTTCGAGTTTACCAGGATGCCCTTCGGTCTACGCAACGCAGCACAGACATTTCAACGCTTCATCGACGAAATTTTACGTGGTTTTAACTTCGTATTTGCCTACGTTGATGACCTGCTAGTCGCTAGCTCCTCACCGGAAGAGCACCAGTACCATCTCAGAATGCTGTTTCAACGCCTTGATGAGTACGGACTCATACTGAACCCGTCTAAGTGTGTTTTCGGTGTCTCATCAATTACCTTTCTCAAACACAAGATCGACTGTCATGGAATAGCGCCCGTCGAAGACAAGGTCACTGCTATCTCGAACTTTCCCCAGCCGAACTCGATAGCTGAACTCCGTCGATTCCTCGGCATGATCAATTTTTACCGCCGCTTTATCCCTCGATGTGCAAGTCTTCTACAGCCCCTAACCAATCTGCTCAAAGGCGCATCCAAGTCCTGAGTTGGTCCTCCGAAGCTGAACAATCCTTCAACGACGCCAAACGTGCCCTCACCAGCGCTACTTGTCTGGGCTTTTCCCGACATCTTCCACAGTTGGTACTCGCCGTCCGACCGCGTCTAATTTCGCTGTTGGTGCGTCTCTGCAAACAGTTGACAGACAGTGAACTTCAACCGCTTGCATTCTTTTCACGGAAACTATCCGACACCAGAGTCCCGGTACAGCACTTTCGGCAGATGGAGCTGCTGGCCATCTACCTTGCAATATTCGCCATTTTCGCCATTGCTTAGAAGGTCGGACCTTCACCGTACTGATTGACCATACAAGCCACTCACTTACGTTTGTCGCCACGTCTGCTGATCGACATTCCCCGCGAGAATGTCCGACACCTAGACTATATTTTGCAGTTTTCTTGTGACATTCGACATGTCAGCCGGTAAGAATAACATTGTTGCTGATACTTTGTCACGGGTGGAAGTCTCAGCCATCACTCGTCCTTCCTGCCCTACTCATGAAGAAATCGCCAACGCTCAACGACAAGACAGAGACCTGCAAGGCTACCGCAACAAGCATGACACTGGCCTACAATTGCAAGACATACCCATTCCTTCGTCTACTCGATCAGTGACCTTGTGACCTCTCTATCTGGTTTACCTCGCCCCTTTATCCCAACTGTCTTGCGTAGAAGAATATTCGACGTTATTCACGGTCTCGCACATCCTGGCATCAAGCCCAGCATCAAACTGGTATCCGAGCGGCCTTTGTTTGCCTGATATGAAACGCGATATCAGACAATGGACTCGCGCCTGCATTTCCTGCCAAAAGGTCGAAGGTCAACCGCCATACTCGTGCTCCCATCGGCACGTTTTCAGCACCGGACGCTCGCTTTCCGTCATGTCCACATTGATCTTGTCAGGGACCGTTTGCTCCCTCCAACGGTTAACACTTCATCTTAACCTGCATCGACCGTTTCACGCGATGGCCTCAAGCTATCCCTATAAAGGACATCACCGCATCAACGGGGTGCACGCGCTTTCGTGGAGCGCTGGATCTCCATGTTTGGCGTTCCTGAGATCATCACAACTGATCGCGGTCGACAGTTTGAGTCTGCTTTATTTACTGACCTCACTCAACTTCTGGGATTTAACTCGCATTCGAACAAACGGCGTATCATCCGATGTCAAACGGATGGTGGAAGCGTCTACATCGCCAGCTCAAAAAACCGCCCTCAAGTCACAAACCCTCGCCGCAGCATTGGACAGACAAATTTGCCTATCGTTATGCTCGGTTTGCGGTCAGCCGTCAAAACCGAGATTAATTGCTCCCCAGCTGAATTGACTCTCGCACCCACATTGCGTTTACCTGGTCAATTCCTCAGCAGTGATCATTCCCAGTCACAGCTAATGCAAACGGAACGGACGCTTGTGATTACGTCACAAAACTTCAGTCATTCATGCGAGAGCTGAAACCCCGTTCCTCCACGCCCTCAGTCCAAGCCAATTTTCTTTCCCAGCGAATTTGGCAACATGCAGTCATGTTTTCATCCGACACGATGCTGTGCGCAAGCCGCTTCACACCTCACGTTACGACGGGACGTATCTTATCACTCAGTCGGAGCGATCACAATTTTACTGTATCTCCAAATAAGGACGCGCTCAGAGACAATTTCCATCGACCGCCTCAAGCCCGCCCACTTAGATAGATCAAGTGCTGACACTCCTACTCCGACCACGCGCTCTGGCCGGCACATACAATCTCCCGCTCGTTACGTTCCAGGATGAACATCTTTATTCTACTACGGCATCGCCTTGACTGACGTAAAGGCTGGGAGGGGAGTACTGTAGCGGTGTCATCAATCAGCCTTAGTTGCGATGCACGCTAACAGATGGTGTACAGCTGCTGCTCTCCTTGATTTTAACACCTCTCTTTACTTCACTTTCCACTTGTAATCTCTTCGCCTTATCTTAATTACCTTTCCATCCTGTCACTTGGCGAATGTAATGCTGATGATAATATAAACACAACTGTACGCGAGGCTGCCCAAATTCATTTCACAAATGAAAAGTCGATGTGTCACGACCGGTTTCAGTCTATTTCAGACCATCTTCAGGTGTATGTACAGACATGGAAAAATCGACTTATATACTAAAATGATTAAAACTAAAGGAGAAGTGATCAGTAAAATTTCGTCGGTCACAGAAAATTGCGAAGGTCACAGAAAGACCCTCAGCTTGTATGACGAATCGTGTTCATTCAATGTTCTGTCAGTGCTATGGCAAAGTGCAATACTTTCAGCTATTTTCGTGTACTTGGTTTTGTAGATTATCGTAAAATCGTCAAAGATCCGCATTGTGCAGATGTTTAGAAATTTCAGTTTCATTAGGATTGCCGCGAACAGTAATGTTCTTTTCATTCTAGTGTAGAAGTATGACGCTTAGTCTCACCAATATAGCTGCTTGAGCACAAGCTTCACAGAGAAAATTTTATAAACTTCCAATCAGATATTAAAAATCATGATATTAAAAACATAATACTGGCGCCTCCCCTTTGTCAAAAGTCCTTGAGAGCCAAACTAGAAAGACTGTTTGAATAGTTTTGAACAAATTCCTCCCAGCAATCATAAAATTATTGTTTCTTACAGAACACTTAAGACTGCTAACCTTTTTCCAAACAAAGACAGGTTGAAGTCTTAGTCCGACTCTGATGTTAGTTTTTATAAATTTTCCTGGTAAGCTGTGGCTCAAGCAGCTATATTGGTGAGACAAAGCGTCATCTCTAACACTAGAATGAAAGACCATATTCGCGCTCCTATTAAACTGAAATTTCTAAAACATCTGCACAATGCGTATCTTGACGATTTTACGATAAATCTACAAACCAAGCTACAAACTAAAATAGCTGAAAGTATTGACTTTTCATACACAGACAGAACATTGAAAGACACGATACGTCAACTATGCTGAGGGTCTTTCTGTGACCCTTCGCAATTTCTGTGACCGACGAAATTTTACTGATCACTTCTTTCTCCATTACATGATTTAATCATTTAAGATATATAAGATCGATTTTTTCCAAGTCTGTACATACACCTGAAGATGGGTCGCTGAAATATTGGACCTGAAAAAAAAAACCCTCAGGTCCGTGACACATCGACTTCAAAGATTCATGTTGTGAAAGTGGAATCTGATCGTGGCGGCAGCCTCGCGTACAATGTGATCACTGAAGTTCCTACTCCCTTGACTAACCAAGCTAGGATTAAGCTCAGGTGTGAAGATCCTGCACAGTGGAAGCCATGGAATGCGAAACACCAAACTAGTCTCCTACGCGTGTTGACACGTTCTTGAGAAAAGTGTCTTTAATAACGAAGTCGATCCCTAAGTTTATGTACTTTCAATATTCCTTGCAAGATTCAACCTGATTCATCCTCAATCTCCAGCGTTATCGTCAAGAAAAGTGAGATCAACATCAAAGGAGCTCAGGAGCGTTCTCGAGCGCGCGTGTCACAAGTATCTCTCTCTGCAAGGCATAATCTTGCGATAAAATCTTCAAGAACATCGAAGTCTCTCTAACTGCGTGCACAGCAGCATCAAGCACAGTAACATGGCTACAAGCTATGGGTCACAAGTAATTCAAGCACTACAACAAGCAAAGAATCTCCAGCAAATCTCTATTCGACATTAACAAGAAAATTCCAAAAATACTAATCAACAGAAAACAAGGCGGGTGTGATAATTCACACCTTCAAAATGTGGATGGTAGCGGCATCGTCAACATCATCAGTCATGAAAACTCAGTCTCGAGAAGAAACCCCAGGCCTCTTTAGTTTGGGGCTTTTCCATGTTGCTACAGGCCTCATAAAAGGTCACTCGCGCGCTTTGAATGTAATAATAAACAGAAACTGAAGTGGTTTTAACAGACAATGTTGTTGCGAAACTAAGTTTGAGTAAGGACTGATGAGGAATCGTGTGATATGTTCCAAATTCCAAGTCGCGTTTAGCTTACACTTACATTAATGACTAAAGGTCCAGCCAAAAAGTTCTTGACTGATATAAATCAAAACTCGCTCCGATACTTTAGCGAAAAATAAAAACCTATACACGTACACCAAAGTTTGACAAAGGTAACGGCGTGCATAGGTAGTTATGGATAAACACAGAAGTAAATAAGAGTGAGTAAAATTTTAAATGACAATATTCTAAAGTGGATCGTTTGCAAATTCAAATAATTTTGGAAACCGTCTACGCAAAGACAAAAGGTCAATGCGCTCTCATGTATTGCGGAAGGTGAGAGGTTTAACCGTAGCCCTGTCTGATTTAAAGAAAAAGGAGGTCAAGCTTCCTGAAATGTTTATTAGTGAAGTTAGAAGCACGGGTATCAGCCCAGCAGCTCTATGGCCTGCCTAAAATAACAACAAATCGCGTACTCCGATCCGCCTTTATGGGCCCTATTTTAAAAAAAGATGCCAAATAGCCGTACAATTAACTAGCCTAAATAGGTGGTTGAATCAAATTCTTGAAACCATAACATTCCTCGCTCTTTAGAGCGAAAGGACTCTTTCGAATTCGTGATTCGATCAAGATATTTCTCATGACCCATTTTTTATATGGTTCTATGATGTAGTGAGCTTATTTCCGGAAATCCTCTCCGAAGATACTTTCAATCATATTAGTAGTCTAATTAGATTTTACCAGCTTTCCGTCTAAATACTAGAACCCGATTTCCCTCCTAAATTTATCGTGCAAAATATATGTTCCAATTTAATGATAATCTATACCATCAAATCGCAGGCGTTGCCATGGGATCGATACCTCATCGATCCTCGGCCCAACTCTGGACTCTTTTGCATGAATTTAATTGAGTCCCATAATTTATTGATTTTCCCCTGTACATCGTCGGTATGATGATGATATTTTTTTTGCAAATCGTTAGAGAACGAAAGGATGCGAAAAGTTTTTTGCATTCTCTTAAACAATATCACTAGTAGCATTCGTCTTTACTTGTGAGAAACAGACCAATAACAATTAAAAATTTCCTTGATGTCCATGGTCACATAAAAATGCTGATACTCTGAATTATCACATTGGCATTTAAAAGATACTAACACTCCACTAGGTTTGTAACATTCCAAACAGTGCTCATGTGGCATCCATGGTTCGTTAGAAAACCTCGGCTCTTCCGTCGCGCCTTGATTTATTCGAGACCTTAAGCGTTTAAAGTGCAGTCCGAAATGCCTAAGAAACAGTTTCTCTGTCATCAAAGTTGTATTTTCAATTGCAATGGCTACTCTAATGATCAAATCGATAGGATTAAAAAAAAGATGTTGACAAATTTTCCAACCTAAGCGATCCGTGATATTAAAAAACAATATACTGGGCGCCTCCTCCCCTTTGTCAAAAGTCTTGAGAGCCAAACTAGAAAGACTGTTTATCAGTTTTGAACTAATTCCTTCCAGCGAATCAATAAAAATTATTGTTTCTTACAGAACACTACATTTAAGACTTGCTACCTGTTTCCAAACAACAGACAGTTGAAGTTTAGTCTCTCCTAACTGATGTATTTTATTAAATTTTCCTGTAATTCTTGCTCAAGCAGCTATATTGGTGAGACTAACGTCATCCTCTAACACAAAAGAAAAGAACATATTCCGCGGCATTCCTAATGAAACTGAAATTTCTAAACATCTGCACAATGCGGACATTGACGATTATACGAATAATCTAACAAAAACAAGTACAATCGAAAAAGCTGAAAGTATTGCACTTTGCCATAGCACTGACAGAACATTGAATGAACACGATTCGTCATACAAGCTGAGGGTCTTTCTGTGACCTTCGCAATTTTCTGTGACCGACGAAATTTTACTGATCACTTCTCCTTTAGTTTTAATCATTTTAGTATATAAGTCGATTTTTCCATGTCTGTACATACACCTGAAGATGGTCTGAAATAGACTGAAACCGGTCGTGACACATCGACTTTTCATTTGTGAAATAAACACAACTATTCTGACTGCGAGACAAGACGGTGTTCTAAAAACTCTCTCCGGGCTGTTAGAGACTAGAATAATTTACTTTGGTGATTTACCTTACTACAATCATCATAGACATTACCAAAAACCTCTACAA
>CAJQUW010003740.1:2500-51777 GCA_907163375.1 Prostheceraeus crozeri | reverse complement strand
AACCCTTTGACTCCCCACAGTCACTGGTGACCCAAATTTTTACTATTTTCTCCGACGGTCCTCTATCATAAAATTTTGCATTTGCCATTTGGGTTTTCTACCGTGTGTTTTAGATAGCTGACTGGAAAATTTATTCCGAGATTAAGTTTGAAATAGTAAATGTTTTTGTTTTAGTCGCAATTCACTTTTGAAAGTTTTCGGTTTTTGATCAGATTTTTCAGGTGATCGCTATTCGTCTCTCACAAGCATGGTAAGTTCATAATGTTCTCGTTACCCCCACTAAAATAAAGCTACAGACTCTCATAAATTATCATAAATTCATATGAACTCAGTGTATGAGTATCTGTCGAAATATCAAACGATTTTTCAAATTGGGTCAACAGTGACCTGGAGGGGGATAAGTGGGATTTTAGATGATACTACGATACAAACATTGTATGTTGCACTAGCCATTTTCTTATAAGAGTTAGAATAGATATATGCTATTAGAAGGTGTTAATTTAATCAAACATACATTTTTTTCGATAATCATTTGCGATTGTGCACACTTTTTACTGAGTGCTTTGCTTGTTAGTAAAAAATGACATCTCTTGAAATTTATCATTTTTAGATAGTGCTGATGATAGCAGGTGTTTAGTACATGGTTTTATTCTATAAAATTAAAGGAATTATTATTGTGAAGGCAGACAAATAATGTGAGAGGATGAAGACAAAATGCATGTCATACCCTAGATTTGAACTTAGGGCAGGCTGATTCTAATTACCAGACCGCTACCACACCCGCTAGGTGAACCATAAAGGCTTGCGCTGTGCAATTTTTTAAGTAGTTGTAATGAATGACTAATCGTTTGCTCGTGTTCTACAGTAGTGTAATACACTGTTCATGTCGTCTCGTTATTGCTATACCATGGTTAGCGTGAATTAAACCTAGTTAATCATTATTTTCAGATATCCAACAGAAGAAAGAAGTATTATGACGTTCAGAATTTGTCAAGTGATGAAATCTATCTACGCTCTTTTGGATAATGTAGACAGTGATGACAAGGAAAGGGCAAGACATAGATAATCTAAATGAAACGATAGCGAGACCCGGAATTCATTGCTGCAACCTAATGCACATAAACCGTCTCTCCAGATAGTCTAGAAGAAAATGAGAATATGGAAAACGGCAATGGAAGCAGTCTTCATGAAATTCATGAGCAGGAAGAAAGCAATAATACCACATTTGATTGGAAAAAACGGAAAGACCTATACAGTCATCTGAATGTTATCTCAATGGTCAAACAAAATTAAATATCGAGGATGATGCCGTACCACTGGATGTATTCAAAGAGTCAATAGGGTTCAACGAATTACTGGATCTTATTGTCACGGAAACAATACGATACGCATTCCAGAATGGACGAGAATTCGATACCGACAGAGACGAAATCGCGGCATTTAAAGGAACGAATTTCATCATGTCCGTAAATGTGCTTCCAAATATTGAAGCATATTGGTCGGTTGATGAAGCATTGGGAAACCAACGAATACAGAAAGTTATGACAAGACAAAGATTTCAAAACGAATTCTTCAAAATCTACATTTTTCGAATAATAATTCATTAGATAAAAGTGACAAGGCACAAAAGTAAGAGCTTTGTTGCAACATTTCAACAAATACTTTCAAGCCGCAAGAGAAAATAGCTGCAAGCAATCCATTGATGAACACATGATAAAATATAAAGGAAGAAGTCGAAGTGGGAATGAAGCAATACATAAAGTCCAAACCGATCAAATGGAGGTTCAAATTATGGTTCAGAATGCTGTGCAATCACTGTTACTTATACGAATTTGACATCTATGGCGGAAAGCAAACTACAGCAAGTCGATTCGGTCTTGGCGAGTCCATTGTTCTACAATTGACAAAAGAGCTAAAAAATTCTCACGCAGCAATTTTTGCTGACAATTTTTTTTCGTCCCCTGTTTTGGTTAAGAGGTTGTTGGAAAATGGACTATATTTCATTGGAACCGTTAGAAGCTCAAGAAAGCACATGCCCGAAGATGCTAAAGAGTATGTACCGGTATGCTAGTATTTTGTCCGTTTTGATGATGAACTTTGAAACAATTTTTCAAATTTTTATTGCAGAATGACAAAGAAATGAAGAGAGGAGAGTCTCAATTTCTGTATGCTGATGGCATCACTGTTTTGCTAAATGGATGGACAATAGTAAGTTCGGTTTTGTATAAAGGAAGGTATAACATTTTCATTACATGATAATTAATTTTCAGGTCAGTTTTTGATGGTCCTACAAATATTGAAGAAAATGAGGGTCATAACCATGTATTTCCGACGACAAAAAAGGGTGCAGCAGAGAAGATTTCGATTCGATGTCCCAACGAATTGCAGAATATAATAAAGCAATGGGAGGCCGTTGACTTATTGGACCACGAAAGTCTTATTATGAAGTTGACAGAAAAGAGCAAATTCAGATTTTATTTGCGATATTTTTTGATCTCATTGGATGTAGCTTGTGTAAATGCCTTCATCATTTACAATGAAAGATTCCCAAATAAACTCAGTCTTTTGCAATTCAAAAAGGGTGTAGCTGATGGATTGACAAGGCACGTCTCTTCTCGCAAACGAAAATTTCCTGGAGTGCGTCATGTTGAAACTGCTACTTTGCGTCCAACGGAAATATTTGTCATATGCCAATTTTTTCAAGACTCTCGTCATCGCTGTTGAATTGTAAGAAATTGAAAAGTTGACCATAAAACTTCGGTTTTGTGCTCAACTCTTGTAATATATCGCTTTGTTTGGTAAAGGAGAGAAACTGCTTTCGAGAGTTTCATTCGAACATTTAAAATTCCAATAAGTGATGGAATGTCGTTTATGGATCGATAGCCCGAGATCGAAACGTTTTGTGTACACGAATATATGATTTAACTTGTTAGAAGAAGTTACATGTTTATTTATCAATATTGATGAAATAACATGCAAACAACAATGGTAAGATTGTTTTCACTATTTCAAGGCATAATTGAGAGTTTAAATGTGAAATCCTATGTCATTAAACATGTATAATATAGTTCGTAATCAAGTTGTTTGCTATACTATTAAATTCCTACTTAACTCCCAGAGGGTCACCTGTGACCCAAGCTAGAAAAGAGCCTTATGAAAAATTTTAAAGCGTAACGTGGCAACCTAAGTTCATTAACAATCCTAAACGTTCACTAGCTATGAAATCGATTTAATCCGTGTAGCCAATACCTTGTGGTAGTCAAAGGGTTAACATGTTTATCGACAAGTCTGAATAATTTATATAACACAATTCGAGTATACAGTAAACTACGGATAACTCGTCAGCTCTGGGGAAATAGATGAAACGACGAGTTATCAGGTATGACGAGTTAACCGTATTTCCTGAAATGTCATTTTTTCAAATGATAAATTGATCTCTGATGGTCTACTATTGCTCATATTCAAATAAGAGTATTTACATCACTTTTTAAATCCACTTTCCGCTATCGCCGCTTTTTAAGAAATCGCTTTTCGCTTATGTGTTCATCGCTTTCCTTTGTTAACCGCTTATTTGCTTTTGAAATTTAATATTATATTATTACTCTGACATTATATTAATAAATTTAATATAGCGATTGAGAAAATGAATAAAACATTTCTCTAATTATTTAGTGAACCGAATTTCTACCTGTGATGCGCACATTAAATTAAAATTACGTCAAATGATTCAACACAAGTATTGATTTCCGCTCTTGATAAATTTTAAAATCGCTTTTCCGCTTTTGCTACTGCTTTTTTAAATTCTCGATCGCTTTCGCTTATTATACTCTGCGACCGGCTGCTTTCGCTTAAAGCGGGTCAACACTCCGATTCAAATACAATTCAATACAGTCCCCAAAAATTATATTTTTTGAAGGTACAAAAGCAATAAACTTCAGTTTAAAAAAGCTTTATTGTTTATGCAAAGAAGTATATCAGTTTTATTGTGAAAGATGAAAGAAATCAGTAATTTTTGATTGAGACATTTCATTGACATATTTGCGAGATGCATTAAAACTAAGATCAGAAAGGCTTACTTTTTCAGAATGCTCAATTCCTTGTTGACCCATCCCGGTGAAAAAAATTGTCGTTGAACTGTCGGTCCATTGTCGGGAAGCCGACTCGGCTTAATGACGGGAAAGGTCCTAATTCCCCGACTATCTGCCGACGAATCGGTGAGCCGACAATTCCCCGACTGTTTCGCCGACACACCACCGACAATTCCCCGACAGCCACCGACAATTCCCCGACAGCCGCCGACATCTAATTATATGTTCGCATTCTTTTGATGAAATTACAGTTATATAGCCTACTTGACGTTGTAGCAAAATATTGAAGAAATTTGCTGTTGATAGTGATGAACAAATTGTTGATCAAAGTCATCCTGCTACGAAATGCTCCGAGGATTAACAGCAGAAAACTCATGCTGCTAAAGCTAAAACATTCGGAGGCAGTGACAAGAATAGCCCTACAATATTTATACATTATAAAAATGCTGCTGATCGGTGTCATCCTGCTACGAAATGTTCCAAGGATTAACAGCAAAAAACTCATGCTGCTAAAACTAAAACATTCGGAGGCAGTGACAAATAATCGCACAAGAAATTATTTTAGCGACTCACCTCAAAAGTAAATGTCGGCCTACAGAACAGTGGTATGCTTCTCTGCCATCGGTTGTGCTGGCTTGGTAGTGTCCGGTCTTCATTAATGGTATCTTTTTGAGAGACAACGACTTTGGTCTAAAATGCGCAGTAAGATGCTTGATGCAAAAAATATAGAATATTATTGACGCATAAAAAGAAGTTATAGAATTTAACATAATTAAAATAAATAGGAACATACATGTACATTTAACATAAAAAATAGGAAAACGACATGAGCTTTTATTCACTTCATGTAATTATGCTGCTTAAAATCAATAGCATTACATTAATTACCCGACCTATTATTTCCAGGCAAAAAATAATAAAACGACAAGAATCACTATAAGTATTGCATGAGCACTAGACAAGTTCCGATGAAAAATGTGTCATAAAACAAATGACGAAATTCAGGATGATTACGAAGGAGATAAAGTGTTCAGTCTGGGAATTTTCAAAAGCAAATATGTAGCTGACGATCAGTATAAAAAGAAAGTACATATGACTAATATATATCCATATGAGAACATGATTGTGCGTGTGGACCAATAGCGCATTTTTGGAAATCTTTAAAGGCAATTACAAACAGCTAACAATCATGAAAAATAACTATAGCAAATACCTGTCCACTTGCAAACATGATTAAGAGGGTGGTTCAAGTCAAGTCTAATTTGGAAATCTTTTAAGATAATTATGAACAGCCAACAATCACGTAGAGATGATGCCTCTTTGGTTGGACATTCTAAATGAAAGTGAAAGTAGGATTGCTAATATGATGCTAATTTATTAGATCATGAACCAATTAATTTCAACTATAAGCCTACTGAGCGTAGCCATTTTCAGGGCATAAAAAATGAAAATGGATTGATGAAATTTTAAGCATTCATAAATATACCTTTACGCATATTCTTCATTCGCATGTATATAAATGCCTAAAATTCCATCAAGGTATGCTCTGTTCAATTATCATTTTATACCCTGAAGATGACTGCGTTCTGTAGTTGAAATTACTCGAAATTGGTACGGATGAATACATCACATCATTAAGTTACACATACATAAATTACATCAGATAATAATTCAAAAGTAAGGGAATGCCAAATTGTTGCTAATTTGGCATTCCCTTACTTTTGAATTATTATCTGATGTATATGTAACTTAATGATGTGATTTATTCAGCCGTACAAATTTCGAGTAATTTCAACTACAGAACGCATGCAGTCATCTTCAGGGTATAAAATGATAACTGAAAAGAGCATGCCTTGATGGGATTTTAGGCATTTTTAGATATGTGAATGAAGAATATGCATCAAGATATATTTCTAAATGCTTTCATTTATAAAATGCTTCAATTAATTTGCATTTATTGTTACTAAACAAATGTAATTACATATGTAGATGAATTTATGTTTTCCTCACGAAGCTATCTTCAGGGAACATAAATGTTAGGTCATGTTCAATTAATTATAAGTTAGACAAATAGTCCGGCAACCAGAAGTTAATTAATTAATTGTCATTAATTATTTTTTATAAAATGATGTAGTAACTAACTTGGCATTCCCTTACTTTTGAAATGTTTACATTGAGTGTACGCATTTTTTTCACAATTGCATCAGTTATGGCTTTCCTATTTTCATTTGTATTTCGATAACAGTATCAGTGTAAAAAAGAAGCAACGAACCAATGGAAGCATGATTACAATGTCAATATGGCCCTGTTTCCACAAAACGGACCATATACACTTTTTTACATGCAGGATTTTTACAGTTTTTATTATCGTTGTGTTGTCACTAAACCAATTTTAGATAGATGAAGATTGCGACTACACAATTCAAAAGTCTTTGTCATTCAGTAACTCGTCCGAAACGTTTAGGCTTGGTTCATCAGGCCAAGAGAGCCGCCGATAATGTAGGCCTAATCACTGCGGTATTTTCACTTTCACATAGAAGTTTTATAACCTATTTCAAACACGAATACTTACTATCGCTTTAATGGTTGATTATTGCTTGACATCATTGATTATTGATCACTCATTCTTGAGAAGAAAAAAAATGACAAATTAGAAGAAAAAATATTATTAATAGACTTATTCATAAAAAGGATTAACTTTTCTTATTGTATATTATTATTTATATCTATAAACTTTATTAAATACATCTTTATTTACTGAGTTAAAAGCTAAAAACTGTTAAAATAACTAAATAAGGAAGGATACTAAGCTTGCGACCGATATCCCTGAAAATAACTACTTGAACTATTATATAAGATTTCACTATGGGTTAAGCAAAATTAATTTTTGCCATTATCAAAATGAAATCGTACGTCAAGTTGTACCCGTCCTTTGGTAAAGATAGTTGGGTCTCCAGTTATGTGAAGAGAAACTTCACTGTCAACACCTTTGACAGCATCGATAAAAGAAGTAGAACTCTAACTCTCTTGGCATCGAAGCTGGAAACAAAACCAAATCTCGTCTCAAGTGTAATGGTCGCTCTGATAGAGATTTCGTTATTAACAAAAGCTCGCGTAAATAAAAACTATTTTAATGAAAATAAAGTTGTTCTAAATATTGATTTTATTAGTGATAGTTTTCTCGCAAAATTAATTATCGTATTCGTAAATATAAACTTGACATTAAATTCACAAATTAAAGTAACCTAAAATTATGATACTTATTTCGAAACAAGAATAATAATAATACACGCTAACTAATTGTTTTCTTTGTAGTAACTTCTTAATCATAATAATTGCAATATTAGTTTTGTTGTTTATCCGTTTATTTGTCATTTTAGTTCTAATAGTTACATAGATGATCTTCACGCCCTTTTCGTTTGAGATTTGATGAACATCGCAATGTAGCCACCCCAGTGGGTGGTTCAATGTGCCCCACGCATGAGGCACATTGAACCACTTTGGTAGAAATTTCAAAATTAAAATTATGAGAAGATTAAATGTCACAAAAACGTCCAACAACTTTGAGATTACTAAGGATATCCTCAACCTTTCATCCGAGTTTGATTTTGGTTCATTTGATTTAGTATATTCAAACTGTTGAGAAAAGATCAAAAACATGTTCAATGTGCCCTACCCACCCCTATCAAGAATGGAGATACAGCAAGTCCTCTGACTGACCGCTGTTTGAAATGTACCGCGAACTGTATTGAAAACTGACGTCAGTATATTGCTAACTTTGGATTACCCTGTCAAAGCCAGTATCAACGAATCACAACTATAATTCGAAAATTGATTTGTACTTCGCTGTGATTGCCTGGCATGACGTTATTAAATATAAATACACATGTCAACGGATTCTCATCGAAGATCGCACCCACAAACTGAAAGCTGTAACAAATACGCGATTGACTCACAACCAAAAGCAGTTTAACTTAAATTAATAATGGCAGTTTTTTAATTAAGCAATCAAGCAGATTTTTAGAGTCATAACCACACATTTTCACTAAAAGTTGACGTATCTTAATGAACAATACGTCAAATAAAAGCCTAGGATTTGACTGTTCATCTCATGCGGGTTTCATCTCTTCATCAACACGATTTCATGTTTAAAAATTATGATTTATGAAGTGGGTTTTACTTCTGTAGAGGCACATTAGGTAATGAGTAGACGTGTTATATACTGTCATCAATTCATCATGAAAAATGCAAATTATCATATCATTGTAATAACATCAGGATAAGCTTAACGATGTAAAATGTGGAACGCCTTTATTTCTGAACAAATATTGCCAGTGATAGACCTATGCGTACAATAATAAAATTACTAAATCCTGCACAAATTATAACTAACAACCGATGGAGAGAAATATTTATAGATCAGCTTACCTATTAACAATATGATTGTTCGAGTCATAGCAGTGACTTACATTTTGCATAAATTAGTCAATTCCGTTTATTGGATTGTGTCATTCGTTTCCAAGAGATAATAAAATCGATTGCCATGTATCCTGATTCCATCGATGTAGAAGTCAAATGACAAATCATGAAATATACGAATGAAACTTTGGAAGTGTGGAGACAATTTATTGTTAAATGATTCTGAAGAAAAATGAGATAACACTGCGCACTCGGAAGTCGTAATATATATGTAATTTGTTGGGAGATTTATTGAAGGAAGCCAATCTAAGAGATCCTCGAAATCGGTGATATCATCCTTGGGAATTCGAATTATCAAGTTTCCATTCTTGTGTTCTCTCCTTCCATGCGAGCTGTTGCCGTTGATGCGTTTTCCACAAAAACTTTGGTTTGGTTGATGAAGATGCCGAGGTATAGTAAGATTGAAAGTTGTTGAAAACACTGGGAACTGCCGAAGATTTGAGTTGCAATAGTTTCAATTCTTTTCTGGGACGCTTAGATGATATTGAATTGTTGACTTGTCTTGATCAAATCATTTTCGAGGAAGTGCAGAGAACAAATTCGCGAAGACAAGGTTGGAAGGAAGACGCTTCTTTGGCCAAAATTATCGACATCCTCTCGTTTAATTGCTCTTTGTCTAATCCATGTGTCGCGAAGAGTCTGGTCATGAGAAAATGCAAAAAACGAAATATGCACATTCGTTGAGTTATCTGATGTGCTTTTGTGCACTTGCTGTTTATTATCGTAGGACATAGACTGATCTACAGGGCGCGCTGCTTTCCCAGTTAGGCGCACGCATAATATGTTTTGAGACAAGCTAACCAACTTGATGCTATAGCAACGCATCGATCAATCAGATGACGCTTGCCTCACTTTGCATGCAGATTCGGCAGATCACTGTGAGGACATACAGGATGGCCGCCTGTGAGGACGAAGGACAAAGGCAGAATTATGACTGCGAGTGCACACACTGTTGTGCTGTCCTGTATGAAACTTCCCGTGAACAGCAGCTCAATGAATTGCGCTTTGCGCTATCGAACAATGAAATCTATCAGTCCTGAGTCTGTATAGAGTGCGGACTATTCGTGAAAATCTATTCGTGCTCAATGTTCTCAGCAGGGTTTTCAACTTTCAAAAGAATTTTTTTCTTTCGTTTGCTTTCTCATAGCGTTTGAGTACTAGCAACATTTTCTGCGCTGCAGTAAAGCATGTGCAACAGATTAATGCACCGATTAAAATCGGGCTGTTTTAATGTAGGATTGCATACGCACATAATACATTAACATGCGTTTTTCTTCTTGTCAGTAGTATATAGTGTGACATCCGGCGCGACGCTTCGCCTCGCTTTGCTTCGCTTCGCTTGCGCCGGATGTCACACTTTTGCGGGGTTTTTTCAAAAAAAACAAAATTTCAAAAATTTCAAAAATTTAGGTAGACTTCAAATTTCACGTGGCCGAAGACCTAAATTCACAAATTTGGGCGTTTTTAAAAATACCCAATTTTTCAAATTTTTCAAAATCTCAAAATTTGAGAATTACAATTTTCACCCCTGTTAAAATCATGACCGTTGCAGGACACCGAAAAAATCATAAAAGTTAAGAATCTCAAATTTGAGATTAAGATCATTTTTTACTTTGAAAATCATGACCGTTGCAGGACACTGAAAAAATCATAAAAGTTAAGAATCTCAAAATTTGAGAATTACAATTTTCACCCCCGCTTAAATCATGACCGTTCCAGGACATCGAAAATCATAAAAGTTGAGAATTTCAAATTCATGAATTTTATCCATCTTTTAGGTTTTTAAAATATAACATGTGACTAATAATATTTCTTTAAAAATGGAAGAAACAAAAGTGGAAGGAACTTCAGAAATGGAAGAAACCGCAAGAATATATCCTTCATTATCATATGAAATGGATATTGCAAAACACAAAGATAGAGTACGTTATATGAAAGACAAGGAATCTCAATTATTACTTAGATTAGAACATTATAATAAATTAAGAAAGAGATGGAGTAAAGTTAAGAATGTAACACAAGGAATTGGCATATTCTTAACAATAAGTTTAGGTGCTTTAACAATTGTTATATCTTCAGGTGTTTTAGTAATTCCAGTAGTTGCTACAGCTTTAACAGGTACGGGTGTTTTTGCAACTTCACTTGTTACAATGTTAGATAAATCTTTAATAACTAAGAAACGAAAATCATTAAAAACTAAGCATTTACATATTAAAGAAGTCTATGATAAACTACAATACTACTTTCAAAGAGTATGTGATGATAATGTTATTACGTTAGATGAGATTGAAAAATTTGATCAAATAGCTAATGAAGTAAATCAAACCTTTCAATTACAGTCCGAAAAAGTTGATGATAAGAATAGACAGGATGGCAAAATTTCTAGTGATGGTAAAATTTCTAATGAAGAAAATGACAAAATTTTTTTAGAAGAGCTAAAAACTTTAAGCGAAAATTTAAGCAAAACTTTATTAAACAAAACTTTATTAAACAAAACTTAAAACGAGAAAACTTTAAACGAAAAGATGTCAAACAACAAAGCAATAAAAAAATAATTTGTTCAGTAAAATGTTTTTGCTGTATTCCAATGTTACCACAAAATTCAAATATTATATTTTAATAATGGATAAAATTAGAGCTGATAATTTTAAAAGAATAAAACAATAAGAAGAGTTAATAAAAGAAAGAAATATTATGAAAGAAAATCATCTTCAACATAGAATGATAAAAGCTGGTATTCAATCTGATATGTTTGAAAAAATGCAGCAAACCGAGCAAATAAAAACTGATTTTGAAAAAACTATGAAACCATTTAAAACTCTTGAAAAAGAAAGTACAAATAATGATAAGCAAATTGATATAACAGATCCAGAGCACAAAACTATATTAGATGACTATGGATTACTAGAATCAAACATTAATAAGAAATTACCAAAATCTATGCAATTTGAACATTCTATTTCATTTATAGATGGAAAAACAATACCTAGATTTTATCTCGGACAAAAAGAAATATTTCCACAACCTTTTCGAGGTATAATTTTTTCACCAGATAAATCTCCTTTTAATTTAGATAGAAATTTTGTTAATCTTTTAAGAGGAGCAGATTTAAATAATTATGCTGTAGAAGATCTCATAAAATATAAAGCTATGTTAGACAGAGTTGGTGCAGTAAAATCTCTTAGACGTTATAAACAATTAGAAAATTTATTATCAACGGGAGTTAAAGTAGGGAAAGGTTTATCTGAATAACAGAAAACAGAAACAACCATATTTTTACCAGATGATCCACAAGAATTACTAAATAGATTAAATATTTTAATATCCGCGATAAAAGAAGGTCATAATTCTAGTTTCAATGAAATTCATGCTATATTGAAAAGACTGTTAGAAAAGAAGATTCTAAATGAAGAGGATTATAAAAGTGTAGCTGAAATATGTTGTTTCTAATTTTTATCTATGATTTTTATCTATGATTTTCATCTATGATTTTTATCTACGATTTTTATCTATGATTTTTATCTATGATTTTTATCTACGATTTTTATCTATAATATTTATTCAAAATTTTTAACTAAAAAATGTGTTCAGCAGATTTAGACAAAATTAATAATCATTTAGAAAATCTAACAGAGATTTTGGGTTCATCAAAATTTAGTACGACGTTAAAAATTATAACAACTACTTCATCACACACTTGTAATTTAGAACCCATTCTACATTTGGAACAAAATAAAAATTATCAAATTGCATTGACTAGTTTCTCTACATTTAACACTATTCAAAACGTTATCAAAGATGTGAATGATCAATTTAGATATTCTACTGATAAAGGTAAAACATGGAAAATACTAACTTTTCTTCCTGGTTCTTACGAAGTTGAATCAATATCAAATGAAATTAAGAGACATTTAGGTATACCATTTAAAGATAAGAAACAATTACATTTAGCAGTTGAACCGGCAGTTAATAAATTTTCTCTTACTTTAGACGAAAATCATCAAGTTGATTTTAATCATGATAGATCATTGTCAAAGCTATTAGGATTTAATAAACAAACTTATAGTCAAGGTTATCATTTAGGTGAGAAGATTCCAAAAATAACTGAAATAAATTCAATTGTTGTACATTGTGACATTATTGAAGGAGGATATATAAATGGTAAATTGTCAAATTTAATATTCAGTTTTCCATCTTTTACTGTACCCATTGGTTATAGATTAAATGTATTTCCCCAAACATTAATATATTTTCCTATTACAAGAAAAACTATTAACAACATTGGCATTAGAATCACTGATGAGAAAGGACAAGAAATAAATTTTGGAGGTGAAGAGATTATGATAGATCTTTTGGTTCGGGAGGTATAAACTCCCACGCGAAGCTAGAGAAGTTTAATTTTCTTCTTCTTCTTTAAAAATAAAAATAAAATAAAAATAAATTTTTTTATTAAAAAATGAGTGAAGTACCCCCATTAAATAAAAAGAAACTTAAATTTAATCATCATCCAAATTTATCTAATAAAGTTTTGTCAGTTATTTGCGGAAGATCAGGTTGTGGAAAAACGTATCTATTATTTAAAATTTTAACGACTCCAAATTTTTGGATTATAACAATCTTATAATTTATACAACAACAGCAGAACAACCCGTCTATCAATTTTTAAAATATGGATTTGAAAATAATCTTAAAAAACAGCAATTGCTTCATTATTCAAAGAATATGAAAAATCTGAAGATGAAGAAGAAATAAGTTCGTGGTGTGAAGAAGCAACAAAAAATAATCAGTTAGTAGAATCTAATAAAAATAAGCATATAAAGATACAATTAATAGATGATAGTGGTAATATGCAAGATCCTAGTAAACTAGATAAAACAATGAAACATTGTGTAATTTTTGATGATTGTGTTAATGATAGAAATCAGTCAGTTCAGAGAAATTATTTCACAAGAGGTAGACATAATAACTGTAGTGTATTTTATTTAACACAAAGTATGTATTCATTAGACGGAAGTGTTATTAGAAAGAATGCAAATATATTTATACTATTTGAAACAAATGCAAGAAACTTAAGTGATTTGTTAAGAGATTTATGCGTAAGAAATAAAGATGAATTTAAACAATCGCGTAACAATGCTTGGTCAAAAGATTATGGCTTCATTACAATTAATATTGATAAAAAAATTCATGAAAGAGTTATAGAAAATATTTTCGCGGAGTGATCGAACGGAGTGACCGAATAATATTTTCTTATAAATTTTTTGTTAATAAAAATAAAAAAAATATGTTGAATAATTATAAGATAGAGCATGTACCAGTTTTAAAAGATTATCGTCATCCTACAAATCCTGTAAATTCGAAGAAAGAAGTTAGATTTTATTATCATCATAAATACGTAGCGCTCGTTACAGATTATAAAACAAAACATGGTATTAAACCGTGTGTTAAAACAAAAGACTTTCCACTTTGTTTAAGAAGTTTCCGAGTATTTTTGGCGTATAATAATTTATGGTGGTTGGTTAAGAAAGAACATTCAACAGCACATGAATTAGAAACATTACATCAATTACATATTCCTGTGTATATGCAAAAACGGAACCGAGGTTCTATGTAAAAATTCATTTTTTCTTTTAAAAAATATGAATCGTGAAATGTCTCTCGGACAAACGTCTAGGATTGATGAATTAATCGAGAAACAAACTGCTGAGTTTGATGCGCAAATTAAACATAGTAAACGTAGTAAACGTATTAAAAAACAGAAACGTACTAGGCGTAGTATTAGACGTAATACTAAAAAACAGAAACGTGGAACAAAAGAAATATTAGAAACTCCTATTAGTGATATCTTTTTTGATGATAGAATTAAGGATGAACTTGGTGATGATTTATGTAATTTATTTAATCCAAATGAAATTAAATATGAAAATGTATCTTTTATTAATGTAGTAAATGATATGCGGAAACTTTTAGCAAATGGTAAAATTATTAATTTACTTGGAAAAGTTGTTAAAGATCAGGAAAATATAATTCAAAATTTTTACGTAACCTTCTATAATAAAAAATCATTTGAAACATGGTTTTCGAATCTGGATGAGAAATCCGATGCTAACGAATGGATTTTTACAGGTAATATTAAATATGAAGATTTTGGAATGAAGTTAGTACAAAGATCGCATAGAGGGGCAGGGATTAATATGAAATATAGAATCAAAGAATATTTCGGTGAATATTGTTATATTCCTTCTGAAGATTTTTGTTTTATTAAATGTTATAATGTTTTACGAGGTTTTAATGAAAAACAAGGAGAAATGATGAAAGAAATGTTTAATAATATTTTATATAAAGAGAAAGCCACATCTAGAACAGGAGTAATGTCAAACTGCAAATTTTCTCAATTCAATAAATATTTTGGAGAATTTGTTCAATATTATAGTCCTGCCAATCGTCATTTAAATCCTAGAGGAATTGAAACGTTTCATAATTATGTTTATTACAATTATTTTCACGCAGGTTCAACAATTGGTCACTATTGTTTAATTAATAAATCTCATAAATTAAAAGCTATTAGAGAAATTGAAAATAATTTCAAACCCATATATAAAACAGTTACTGATGAAAATCTAACAACGCGTCCATATAAAATCATAACAAAGAAAAAAATTGACTATGGTTCAACATATATTTGGGATCTCGAAACTTTTCCCGATCCTAACTGTTCAACAGCTCATCCTATTCCTTATGCTGTAGGAGCTATTAATTTTAATAAATTTATATGTTGTTTACCGAAACAAAGATTGAAAGAATTAGAAACACGTTTGTTAAGTGATATGATTAAAATTAAACGATCAAAAGATGAAGATGAAATTAGAAAACTTAAAAAACAGATTAATGAGTATAATAATTTAACTGAATTAGAATTTAATAAACTTCAAAATTGTGTGAAAATATTTACGAGAACTCAGGATGATGAATGTTCGATCGGGGGAAACCCAGAGGATGTATGTCCGATCCATCAATTTTTTAAAACTCTTGGAAAATTTAATTATTCTAGAGTAACTTTAATAGCTCACAATTCTTCAGGTTTTGATTCCTATTTTCCGATAAAAGCTAATTTTAAATTATCTAAACCGCCTCTTAAAACTTCAAGAGGAATATTGACTGCTTCATTACAAAATCCTTATACAACTGAATGTGTTAGTAGATACATTCAAAAATCTTTTAGATTTAAAAACAATATGAAAAAAGATTCACCGTCTGGTAAATTAGCTCTTCAAACTATTATAATGAAATGTAGTTATCAACATGTAAAAACTAGTCTTTCTAAATGGTGTGAGAATTTTAAAATTCCTATGAATGTGTGTAAATTAAATTATGAAATTGGAGACATAACACATGAAAATTATAAAGAAAAAGAAATTGAATGGAGACCATATTTAGTTAACGATATTCTTTCTTTAGCTTTTTGTATCTACAAATATAATAATGTTATGCAAGATTTAGTTGGTGAAGATATAACTACTAATTTGACATCCTCTGCTTTAACATTTAACGGTTGGATGAAAAGCGTACAAAATGACAATATAAATATTCATTCTCATATAGATTTATGGGCTAGAAATTATATTAGAAAATCTGTTAAAGGTGGAAGAGTTTCAGCAAATATAAGAAAATACATATCGCCATTTTGTAGCATCTTGTTACCAATATTAAAACAGTATTTACCTGGTCGCTGCGCTGGGGGGACTTTGTCCCTTGGTCGCTACGCTGGTGGGGCTTTGTCCCCTGGAAGTAATTTAATAGATTTAATGAAACAGTATCGAGATTTAGGAGATAAAACTGAAATTTGTAAGAAAATTTCAAATCAACTACTTGAACAAAAAAATGAATTTCTAATGGCTTTTGATGCAACATCTTTATATCCATCAGCTATGTATGATGAAAATTCAGAATACCCTAAAGCTGAATCAGCTAGAAAATTTCGTCAAGAAGAAGAGCGGGAAATAGTATATAAATTTAATACTCAAACATTTAGACCTAAAACTGGAATATTCTCTGTTGTGTTTCAATATCCGAATGATATGTTTTTCCAACCAGTTCCTATAAAAGATAAAGTTAAAAATCAAAATAATAATTCTCATGTAAAAGTAATCAGGTTTAGAAATGGTATATGTTATGATGTATTAACTTCTGTAGACATACAAGAAATTGTTAGATGTGGGGGAAAAATCTTACATATTACTGATGGTATAATTTATGAAAAAAATTATCAAGTTTCACCATTTCGAAATTATATTGAAAAACTTTTTAATTTGAGAAAAAGATATAAAACAGAAGGAAATACTGTAGGTGATGAGTTAATTAAATTATTGATGAATTCGCTATATGGCAAAACTGTGCAAAAAGATATAACCACTAAATATCATTTATGGAATGAGAATACATTGAGAAAAAATTTCACTCAAGAAGTAAAAGATTATGAAAAATTAAATGATGAACAATATTTAGCGAAAGTAGAAATGGAAGATGATGAATTTCTCAAAACTAATATTGTAAAAGATGGAAGAAGTCATTCATGCCATCACACTTAGGTTCTTTCATTCTTTCTCACTCTAGAAGAATCATGAATAACTTTATTTTAGAAATTAATGGTTTCAAAGAAAAATACATTCATTATACAGATACTGATTCAATATATATTTCCAATGAGCTCTTTAATAAATTAGACGCTGCTGGATATGTTGGAGGAGAATTGTGTCAAGGGAAAAATGATTATGGAAATGGTGGAATTATTTTTGCAATGTTTATTGCACCTAAAGTAAAATACTGTATTACTGTAGATGAGCAAGGGAGACTTAGTGAAAAGAAAACATTCAAAGGTTATTCACAAGATAAAGTAAAAGTAGAAGATTTTCTAAAATTATATTCGGGGAAAATATTATCGACTACAGTTAATAAACCATGGAAACGATCTTTAGAAACTGGAATTAGTATTCCTGATAAAAATAATAATACTGAAGAAAAAAAATTTTCTGGTAAAATAAATATTCTTAAACGTCAAGCACCTGATGAAAATGAAATTATGTTACCTTATAACGGAGAAGATATTCAAGCTGAAATATTTCAAACAATCATCTGTGAGAGTAATTTAAGTGATGATGATGATGGCACGTGGGAATAATAATTTTTTTATTACATCTAAAAATTTTATAACATCTAAAAATTTTATAACATCTAAAAAATTTATTACATCTAAAAATTTTATTACATATGAAAATATATTTATCGAATATTTTGGTATTTTCTATTAAGTTTTATCATATAACGTTTTATCAAAAGATAATTTAAATTTATTTTCACTAACTATTCATTCTTCATCATCATCATCAATTGATTCTTCATCATCATCATAAATTGTTTCTTCAACATCATAAATTACACTTTTTGGGATTGGATACCATTCTCTTATTGGAATATCTAACTCTAAATTACATTTTTTATCTGATAATAATATAATAGAGAAAAATATTGGTCTTTGATCTCTTTTGGAAAATTTAATAACACCACCATAATCTGAATCACTTTTAGTTTTTATTAAAGATGATAAAATTTTAAATTGATTAGATGTAAATCCTAATTTAAATTTTGTAGACCCGACACATAGTTGTCTAACAGTATCTTCAACTATACCATCATTATTATTTTCAATTGTAAGAAAATGAAATTTAGATAAATTTTGATTATATGTAGTATTAATATCATGTACATCAGTATGAGATATAAATTTTTCTTCACTTAAATTTTTGTAATTACTAATATTTTTATAATGTTTCTTACCATTTACACCATTTTCAGATGTTTCAGAATCATCATCTATATTATCATCATCATCATTATTATAAGATTCTCTAAGATCGGGCAAAGCCCTAGAATCTTCGGTTCGTTTATTATGATTATGATTATGGACATTGTTAATAGTATAAGGTGTAGTCCACATATAAATTTTCTCTTGTTGAGCTAAGCCATTTATGTAAGATTTTAACAAATTAATATTTAAGTTTGAATATAATCCTATATATGTATCATCATCATATCTTTGGGGCATTTCTAATGTTTCTTGTTTATAAATTGTATCTCTATAATATACTTGACATAATAATTCTTCGTTATGTTTTTTACTCTCGATATGAATGTTATATTGATTTTGTTCAACAACAAATAATCTAATTTTTCTTTCGAAAAAGATTTTAATTTTTTAACTAATTCTTTAATATTGATATAATTGATAATTTTATTTTCTATCCACTCAGTATTACTAATCGGTAAAACTGCTCTAATGAATCCGTAAACCTTATTATGTCCTATTATAACCATATTTTCTTTATTTAATTCTACATAAGCTACATCATTATATTTGCTTACAATATCCATAAATTTAATAAATGGATCACCTGGAAATAAACAATAATTAGTTTCTATAGAAGGTAAACCTTTAGTCTGTTCTCTAAATATTTCGGCTTGTAATTGAAATAAAATATTAACATCTATACATGGATTTGTAATAGTATTATTATTATTATTATCAAAACATTTATTTTCAAATCCCGTTGATCTCGTCGAATAAGAAGAACAGGATGATGCGGACGAATATAATTTTTTTAAATTTGGATTTTCCATTTTTTTATTTTTATTAGAAAAAATTTTATTTTTTATTTTTATTAGAAAAAATTTTATTTTTATTAGAAAAAATTTTATTTTTTTATTGTTAAAAAATGATGTTACCAAATGTTGGCGGAGGTGCATATATCCCGAATAATCGTGAATTAGAAATAGAGATAGAAAATTATATCATGAAAACTGGAGACGTTTTATCTGGTCCATTGCATCTTTCTATTCTTCCGCAACAAAATACAGAGTTGACAAATAAACAGTATGTTGATACACAAATCAATGACTTAAAGGAAAAATATATAAACGATGTTTTGGTTCCACTGATGAACGAATTAAAGTTGCTTAAACTTAATGACAAATCATTAAACGAAAAATTATTAAAACTTGATAAAAAGGATAGAGAGCTAGAAGCAGATATAGCAAAACTTTTTAAAAAGATTCCTGAACAATCAAAAATTTTAATATTACTTTCTATAAATTTAAAATCTGCAGTCATTAAAAATAAACATCAGATAAAAATGTTAAAAGAACAATTAGAAGATGAAATAGAAAAACTACCTGAAAGAATTAAAAAAAATTTAAAGCAGTTACAAACTACATTCAAAAAAGTGTTGATGAATTGAGTTCTAAAATTACTCAACAAATGAAAAAGATGAATAGAATAATAAATGAAGTAAACTCACTTAATGAAAAAGTTGATAAAATGAAAACTCTTAAAATCAATTTAGAAAATGAATTAAAGAAAAATTTACAAGAAAACTCTAAAGAAAATAAAGAACAGTTAGATTCTGTTAAAAGACAATTAGATGTTCTTAAAATTAAGTTAAATGCTCTTAAAACGGCGTTGAAGATTAATCAGCAGAAAATGCAAGTTAATAGAAAAGAAATTAAAGTACATCACACGCTGCTTGACGCAATAGATAAAGTGCAACAGGCAATTAATAAAGTTATCTCGAAGTTGTTGTCCATTCACAAACGTAAATCTTAGCGTAAATCTTAACGTAAATATTTTTTCCCAAAAGTCAATTTTAATCCTAAAAAATGCCTATAATTTATAAACACAATCTTAAACAATTTGCTTCAAATCAAAGAATTGCTCATGAACCACGTATGAATCCTGTTTATCATTATGATAATAGAGAAACAGTTCACACGGAAGGAGCTGGGATCTTCTCTGGTATTGGAAGTATCGTTAACTTAATTAAAAATAATAAAGATTTGATTACATCTGCTGCAAAAGGAGCAGCTGCTATAGGTAGTACAGCTAGTGCAATATCAAATGCTGTCAAGTCTCAAAACGAATTAAAACAACTAGAAGCTATTCGTAAACTTAGGAATGATTCCGAAGAACTAAAAAATTTAAAAAAACTTTCAGAGGAAACAAAAAATAAAATTGCTAACATTGCTGTTGGGGAAACCTTGAGGAGTGGAGCTCCGTCTGATAGTAAACATAAGAAGAAATCAGGCGTAGCCATAAAACGTTCAATTGAACCTACGGTTCGTTCAATTGAAGAAATAAGAGGAAATAGCGTGAGCAGCAACCTTCGGTTTAACCAGCAAAGCTGTAGCGGAGCTGGTCTAGCAAAATTCTAAAATTATGTTTTTTAGTAAAATTTTTTTAGGAAAATTTTTTAGGAAAAATTTTCTTAGCAAAATTTTTTTAGTAAAATTATTTTAGTAAAGTTATTTTAGCAGAATTTTTTCTGTGTGTGAGAAAAACAAAAAGTCAAATTATTTTTTATAAAAATGTCTTCGCTTATCGAAAATAAATTTAGATTAGACGATCCTCCGTTCGTCAGTTGCAATCAAAAAAAGAATGACTATATAAGAATTGCTATGAATCCCGGATCTTCCAGTAGAGTAAATACTGGAGGTGATTTAATTTTTGAAGTTGATAATCAGCAGAGTTATATATATCTACCTGATTCATTTTTACACTGTGAATATTCTTTGTATAGTGATGCCAATTTTACAACACCATTACCAGATACCGATAATATTGCATTAGAGAATAATTTTTTTCCAAGATTATTTACACAAATGCGTTTAGATGTTGCAACTCAAAATATAGAAACAATAAGTGATTCTCCAGGTGTAATTGATACAATGCTTAGATTTGTAATAATTGGTGAAAATAATAAAAGGTATGAAATCGAAGGTTGGTTTCCTGATACTAATGATGGTATAATTGTTGATGATTTAACTCACGCTGGAACAGATGCAGCAGGAATTGCGAAAGATGTAGAAAATATTGCAAAACATTTAAATAAAACAAACAATAGTGCATATAAAGAAAGACGTGAATTTAACAAGAAAAGTAAACAGACAGTTAATTCGTCATTGTCTCCGTTATTCGGATATTTAGATTATGATAAAATATCATATCAATTAAAATTTAAATTAATAATTCATCGTACAGCAAATAATGAATTAATCTTTTTTGGTAAGACTGGAAAAAAGCATATTTAAAAATTGATAGACTTGAATGGTGGATTAAGCATATTACTCCTAGTTTAGAGATTGAAACAGCTATTGCAAGAAGATTAAATACTAACAAACCAATTCCAGTAAATTTTCTAAAGCGGACTGCTAGTTCAGTAACTTTTTCCGAACAAAGATTTAACTGGCATTTTACTAGAACTGCGAATACTCCAAGATATTTATTACTAACTTTTCAAAGAAATAATTCTCCAAATTTTGATAAGAACAATAATCTCTTCCATATTAATACAATTCGAAGTTTGCAAGTTTCATTAAATCAAACCCGGTATCCAATTGATCCATTAAGATTCGATGATACCAATAATCAATTTATGGAAGGATATGATGCTTATAGAAATCTTTGTATAGAATTTGGAGTTGAACCACAATTAACTCCTGGAGATTGGAGACATTTATATCCTGTTTTCTGTTTCGAATTAAGTGCACAATCTGAAGATATTATCAAGACTGGCTGTGATGTAACAATTAATATTGAAAAAAAAGATTCCACAACTTCATTGATGGCTTATGGTTTATTGCTAGAAGATGTAAAATATTCTATTGAAATTCTTAATGGAAAGATGGTAAGGATAAGTTAATTAAAATTTTTTCATAACTAGAATAGATTAAAAATTCTTAACTTAAAATTTTTCATAACTAGAATAGATTAAAATTTTTTGGTAACTTAAAATTTTTTGGTAACTTGAAATTTTTTAATAACTAGAATAGATTAAAATTTTTTGGTAACTGAAAATTTTTTGGTAACTTGAAACTTTTTCATAACTAGAATAGATTAAAAATTTTCGTAATTTAAAATTTTTTTATTAAAAATGTCGCAAGCGAAAAGTAATAATAATAAAACTGTTGAATTAAAATTACGTAATATTGTTGACAAAAATACCCCTAAAACTATTACGATTAACAAAAAAAAGTATTACATAAGTAAACCAATGATAGAGAATATTCAATTACAAGAAGAAAAGAATGGCGGGATTCTCCCATTAATTCCACTAATAATAGGAGGCATAGCAGCAGCAGGAAGTGTTGCAGGTGGGACAGCTGGTATTGTCCAAGCAGTAAATAAAAATAAATCAGAGAAGGCAGCAATAGAAGAACAAAAACGTCATAACAGAGAGTTAGAGAAAGTTGCTAGGGGTGAAGGGACATCAGAGATGTCTTCCAGGGCTTCGCCCGAAGGAAAAGGAGTAGTAGATAATTTTATTAGTAAATTAAAATTAGTTGATGAAGGAAAACGAGTTCTTAAAAATATTCTCCACAATGTTGATGATTTAATTGAAATTAAAGAAACTAAAGATGGTTCTGGAATATATCTAAGTCCTAGTATGATTCGGTAATAACCTCAGGACCTTTGGTCCGATCGGCTAAAGCCTCTGAACAAAGTTCTATCGGCTAAAGCCTCAGGACCTTCGGTCCGATTCGGTAAAACATTTATTTTATCTTTTAAAATGAATTCTACAAATTCCGAAAATTTAATTAAATTAAAAATTGTTAATTTAGATTTATTGAATTATCTATTAAACAAAAATAAAAACTCAAACTATCAGCATATTGGAGGTGACATACAAAAAACATTAGAAAACTTTCCTGGATTTATTTGGAGTAAATATTCGAAAGAAAAACATCTTCCTGGTCATTCATATACCGGTCCAGGAACTCGATTAGATATAAGACTAGATGAGAATAATAATCCGAAACCAGGTGAAGAACCGATAAATAGAGTAGATGCCGCCGCTTATAGACATGATTTAGCTTATCGAAATCATGATCTAAGTTCTCGTCATGCAGCTGATAAGAAGATGATTCAAGAATTAGATAGTATTCAGAATCCTACATTTAGAGAAAAAATTGAAAGAATGTTTGTTAAAAAAGCTTTACAAGCTAAAATATTATTCGGTCAGGGTTTAAATGAAACTAATAACTCTGAGAGCAACGCTCGAACCTACGCGTCCGAAATGTCGAATGACCCAAGCCGCTACGCGTCTGAAATCCACAAGGAATATAGAAGGCCTAAATATCTATTGAAAGTAAAGTATTTAATAAAGATGATATTTGGAGTGCTGATCTTATTCATATGCCGAATGATTCTGATTATAAATACGCATTGACCGTTATAGATTTATATACACGATACGCTTGGGTAAAGCCTTTAAAAAATAAAAGTGGTCTATCAGTTAAATATGCGTTTGAAGAAATCATTAAAGAAAGTAATAGAAAGCCAAGGAAATTGTTTGTTGATAAAGGATCGGAATTTTATAACCGAAACGTTCAGTCACTATTCGAAACTGTTTATTCAACTGAAAATGCAGGGAAGGCCGTAGTGATAGAAAGATTCAATCGGACGTTAAAAAATAAATTATTCAAGAAATTTACTGAGCAAAGAAATCAGAAATGGTTGAAGATATTACCAGGAATTGTAGAAGAGTACAATAATAAAGTTCATTCTGGTATTGAAGAAACCCCAAAGAATGCTTCTGACGACCCTGATTTAGTACGAAAGAAAATATTCGAGAATAATAATTTGAATGAGAGTAATCCGAATTTGCAGAAACTTAAGCCGAAATTTAAAATTGGAGATAGAGTTAGAATATTTAAATATAAGAATAAATTTGAAAAAGGCTTTGTTGGCTATTGGACTAAAGAAATATTTGAAGTTTGCAAAATAAATCAAACTTATCCGATTACTTATGAAATTAAAGATTTAGATAATGAGGTTATCAGAGGCCGTTTTTATCAAAATGAATTACAGAAAACAGAGCTTTAGCTTCGCTTGAGTTATAGATTGTTTAACTCTAACATAATATCTAGAAATGGTACTCCTTTTTGTAATTTGTACAAAACGTATAAACATAATTGTCCACAATAGGTAGTGCCTGGTGTTTGAATTTGAAACGTATTGTATGTTCCCGTTCCAAGTAATTCTTTTACTTCATTTGTAGGGGGCAAACCGTATGAATCAAAATAATAGTTCTGCTGATGATTTTTAACGCCTGCTGACCAATGTACACCTTTTTCATCTGACGTATGAAGATTTGTTATGAAATTTACAGTTTGAACTTTGTTCCGGGAACTGAAGGTTCCTGTTGGCCTATTTTTTAGGAATTGTAATTCGTTTCTCATTAGAACATGAAAATTCTTTATTCCTAATCGATTAGCGATTTTCTTTAGGTCGAAATTCGTTGTCGTTTGTGTTCCATATAATTTCAAAAACTCATTTATGTTGCTCATTTTATAATAAAAAATTTCTTAAGGGACCCCTAGAAGTCAGAAGGGGGGTATTGATTTAAAACTATTCTCTAATGATGTCTTTCCTTTCTACTTAGTCGGAAGGGGGTATTGATTTAAAACATTTTTATAATGATGACTTTCCTTACTACTTGGGGGGGTATTGATTTAAAACTGATCCACAATGATGTCTTTCTTTACTACTTATTCAATTTTGAAATGATTTAATTTAATCTAAATTTAAACGTTACATTGTTGCATTGTATTAGTAGAGTTAGTGTTTCGCACATCTTTTATCAATAGTAATTCATTACTCATCAATATGTGAAAATTCTTTATTCCCAATTGCTTAGCAATCTCATTTAAATCGAAATTTGATGTGGTTTTGTTTGCCGTATATTTTTAGAAAGTCTCTAATGTTTCTCATTTTTATAGAAGATACAATGTTTCTATTATATTCCCGTAAATGAGAAATTAAAAACAACACATGTATATTTCAATTTGGTTACATCCACTTTGCATACATTCAATTTGCATACATTGAAATACATGTAAATTTGTCCACGCTGTGGACGCATTCTAATTGGTTGAAACACTCTATTGCATTTACATGTGCAACAGGAAATAACATTGCATATAAAACAGGAAATAGCATTGTATATAAAACAGGAAATAGCATTGCATATAAAACAGGAAATAGCATTGCATATAAAACAGGAAATAGCATTGCATATAAAACAGGAAATAACATTGCATATAAAACAGGAAATAGCATTGCATATAAAACAGACAGATACAAGTTTTCTAAACAATAGGATTTCTGTCCACGAGTGGACAAGGTTTCATTGGTTGAAACACTCTATTGTATTTACATTGCATATAAAACAGAGGGGTTTCAAGAATGATAAATTTTCTTCACAGCGCGTCTAATGTTAACGCGTTCATTTGATTAGTTGAATGGCGCAGTATTTTAGCTGAATGGCGCACCATTGTTAAGAAAATTAAAATGAAATAGCATAGGTCTAACATTGAAAATAAAGTGTCTTGCGGCCGTATCGCAATAACAATAGCGGAGTTTAACATCCAAATTCCATTGAATATGTCAGCGCTGTATTGACGCTAAATGACGCACCATTGTTTGGGAGAAGAATGGAATGTCACATAATTGCTTTACACAATGAAGTCAATCTTCCGTTAACATTAGGTCGTGACTTTTAAAGTACAAGAGAAACAGACACCCAACAAAGCGTAGGAAATTTTTCTGCTAATTTACCTAATTTCATAACAAATGAAACTTCGGTGCGTGAATAATTGATATGATTTTGCTTCAAGAGACTATAAAAATAAGACTTGTCATTATCACAAACAGAGAGCAGATAGTGCTTACCGATAAAAATTTTACACATAACACTGAGTGAATTGTTTCTTTTTTCATGCAACAAGAATTTGTGTAAGTTTACAATTGTATTATTCTCTCCACCATTTGGCTCTATGAAATCACTCAAAGTATCTGTAAATTCATACCTCTCAAAATATATTCCTCTTGAATTCCTCCCGTAATTTTTTCATCCTCCCTGGCAACGATTGTTTTCTTCTATCTTCAAATTGATCTTGTCTCATTTTGAGAAATATATGACGAGAGCGTTTTGACACAACCTTCACTGACAAGAAACACTGTTAAATTAAATAAGTCTTCAGCACAATTGTTTGAAATAGCCATATCGATTATTGTTGTTGTGTATTATTTCACGGCATTGCAGCCGGAGTAGGATTTGCTGGTTATATATTCCACGTCTTACAAATGTCTAAGTGGGTGTAGCAGCTGTTTGTTCTTACATACATTGTTTCCTTTCAAATGTTTCAGTTGGAGGACACAGCTCCTTACACTGAAATGCATTTTATTCATAAATGCGAGAAGCAGATGTTCTCTACAATTGAATGACAATTGTAAAAGTACCTAAACTTATTGTTAAGAATATGTCAATTACTTCAAATATTTTTAGTCACATGATATATTTTAAAAACCTGAAAAATGGATTTAAAAGACGTTTTTAAAAATACTAATTTTCGGTGTCCTGTAACGGTCATGATTTTGGCGGGGGTGAAAATTGTAATTCTCAAATTTTGAGATTCTTAACTTTTATGATTTTTTCGGTGTCCTGCAACGGTCATGATTTAAGCGGGGATGAAAATTGTAATTCTCAAATTTGAGATTCTTAACTTTTATGATTTTTTCGGTGTCCTGCAACGGTCATGATTTTCAAAGTAAAAAATGATCTTAATCTCAAATTTGAGATTCTTAACTTTTATGATTTTTTCGGTGTCCTGCAACAGTCATGATTTTAACAGGGGTGAAAATTGTAATTCTCAAATTTTGAGATTTTGAAAAATTTGAAAAATTGGGTATTTTTAAAAACGCCCAAATTTGTGAATTTAGGTCTTTGGCCACGTGAAATTTGAAGTCTACCTAAATTTTTGAAATTTTTGAAATTTTTTTTTTGAAAAAACCCCGCAAAAGTGTGACATCCGGCGCGACGCTTCGCTTCGCTTTGCTTCGCTTCGCTTGCGCCGGATGTCACACTATATACTACTCTTGTCAGGATGCTGTGAATTTCCATGTAATTCTATCTACATTTTGAATCACTCAAAAATGAAATACAAGTAACGGAGACAGAACTGTTGACCCATAGCTGCCGCTATATGTAGACATGTATTTATATCTTAACTTACCACATGCTGGCGGAAATCTGGTCCTGATATCTGATTTGAGGAATTCTGTAATCCTTTTTTCCACGAGGTTGACATTTTGTCTTTCATCTGTGCCACTTGCAAAGAAGCAGAATGTGCTGACTATGCTCCTCGAGCGCAGCAGGAGTCCTCTGTTGTAAATCACAGCAGTGTTTAAGTTATATAGATCACATGAATTGGAGTGGACGAGGTTTGCTAATAATTGTCCAATCAGAGTTGCTGTCGGCATATAGGGAGAACATGCTGACACTTCCCGATTTTCTAATCATGTCGGTGCAGCCGTCACTTAACCGATGGGTACCGACAACACCTGTGTCGGCATTCACTCGGTGCGCCGACACGGTTGACAGCCGACACTGCCCGACTATTTGCCGAGTAATCGCCGACGATTTTTTTTCACCGGGATGTAAAGTGTGATGGTTTCTATCGCCTTAACCACCTTATGAGATTTTACAATAGGCGGTGGAAGACTATCGTCGGCGTCAGGCTCAGAGTTCTCGAATTCATCTTCTTTTGAAGTTTGAGGGAGAACACTGCAGATTATGTCTTCTTCGTGTACTGGTGCACAAACCAACGTTGTTTCATCTGCAGACAGGTACGACTCGGATGATGCAGAAGGCGGTAAAGATAAAAATTGCATCGCACGTTCAAATATGTTTCCATAGTCTATTAAACCGTTATCATTCGATGATGTATGTACGAATCCAGTGTCCGAAGCAGTTACTTATTGACTCTGATGTCACACTCGCCCAAGCTCGAGAAAGTAATTGCACAGCTGTGTAAAGATTAATCTCAAAGTCATCTCCTTTTTCCATAGCCTGTATCATGCGATGAAGTAGGAACGACGATAATTTGCTTTCAAAGAACGAATGATGCCTGCGTCCATAGGTTGCGTATGTGACGTAGTATTCGTTGGGAGAAATATCAGACGAACAGATTTCAGGTCACAAATCGTTGGATGGCTGGACAATTATCAATGATAAGGATAAGTTTACGTCCATCGAGTGTCATTTCTTCATCAAACTGTCGCACATATTCTTCGAATAAATTACTAGTCATCCACGATCTTCTATTCGCTTTGTAAGTTAAGGGCAACTTTCTGATCCCAGAAAAACATCGAGGTTTTTCGAATCGGCCGATGACAAGGAGTTTCCGCTTGTCGGAACCGTCCATGTTAGCCATTACCATCACAGTGATTCGTTGCTTGCTTTGTTTTCCTCCGATGCACTTGTCGCCTTTTTCTGCTAACGTTGAACTTGGAAGCATTTTCCAAAACAAAGCAGTTTCGTCGGCGTTGTAGACGTCTTGTGGATGGTAGTCTTTTATAATAGTCCGAATGTCTTCTTTCCAAGTCTCAACGGAATCGAACGGAGCAGATCGACCTTCTCCACTCACGGATCTACTTGCGATGTCATGCCGTGATTTGAAACGTTCAAGCCATCCAACGTTGCATTTGAAGTCGTTAAATCCGAGTTTTGAAGCAAATTCGTTGGCTTTCTCGATGAGGAGGTTACCTTCGATGGGGATTCCCTCAGACCGCTTTTGTCGAAACCACTGTAACAAGCAAGACTCTATATAGAAGCGTATATTTGGATCAAAATCATTGAAAATCATAATGTTCATTTAAAGAATTGACAAATAAAAACCACTTAGTCACGAAGTCAATACATGGCAATTACCTAAAATTTGAAACTTGAGAATTATACACGTGACACATGGATGGTATAAACGACTGCTGCAGTCTAGATGTAGCAGAGAAAGGATGGCTCAGACGTCCACTGGGAAGACGGTCCGGAATCAGCGAGTGCAAAACATGATCTTCAGAATGGAGAGCTTTTGTGAACAATTTTTGGCATTGCTTTGATTGAGCCTCATAAAAACTAGGCAGACAGTTCTCTTTACAAAGCTTGTTGCAAATAATGATATGGCAACGACGTGTAAACATGTCTATTTTCTTACTATCTTTACACAGGAGGCTGCCGTAGTATATTGGACAACCATAGCTGAGAGTCGGAAGTACAACTGACTGATAAATCTTGATCAGTTCGCTTTTTGGTAAAACAGCTTTCAATACCCGAAGTAAGTATAGCAGTTTGCTCGATTTCTTTAATCGCTCTTCAATGTGCCGAGACCAAGAAAGTGATTTGTTGAGATGTATGCCAAGGATGTTGATGCATTCTTTTTGAGAAAATTGCACATGAAAATCACAACCATCACTGGTAAATTCTCCTTTTTTCAAAAGCATAAAAGCACTTTTATCAAAATTCAAAGTGAACCCATTGCTACCAGTCCACGAAATGATTTGGTCTACCTCAGAACTACAAAGATGTGCGTTTTCATCGGCATGTGCTCTACACGCGACAATATCATCAGCATATTTGTAGATGGAATTGAAGGAATAAATAGTGTTCAATGTTGCGATGTAGACGCAGAATATCGATGGGGAAAGCACAGCACCCTGAGGTATTCCTGACGTCACCCTTGTGAGACTGCTGTTACAACCATTGAACTGCGTGTACTGGTACCTGTTGTCCAAATAGCTGGAATACCATGAGACAAAACCACGAGGTATGTTGGTTTCGGTTAAACGTCTTAGCAGTAAGGGATGAGGGACTGTGTCAAACGCTTTAGCGGCATCAAGACTTATAACGGAAATCGCTTTGACGGATTTAATTTCCAACTTTTTGCAAATGTCATCATATAGTGAGATAACTTCACAAATGGCACCACTATCCCTACGAAACCCGAACTGATTAATTCCATAGTTTTCGTACAACGTGCAAGCTAGTCGATGGAAAAGAAGCTTTTCAAAAACTTTTGATGCTGCCGGCAGAATGGATATTGGTCGAAAATCACGCAACGTTGGACTCTTGCATTTAGGAATTGGAGTAATTTGGGCTATTTTCCATTTTGATGGGAATGAGAGCGTAAGGATGGAAGTGTTATACAGGTGACATAACGGATGAGCTAGCTGTGAAGACGCAGCTTTAAGGAGTTTAGCAGGAACTCCGTCACATCCCACTCCCTTCGACTTTAGCTTTCTGAGCAGATCTTCAACTTCTTTTGGTTCGATTAATCGACACCAAGGAACCATGAATTCAGAGTGAGGTGCCGGTAAATCATCCATATTTTCACTCCCGGTGAATATTGATGCAAAATAATCATTCAGGTCATTAGCGCTGACATCGATGTTAACTGAATTTTTCTTTGACTTAGTACGAAATGAATCTACTACTTTCCACACATCGTTTTTACTTTCTAGTGCCTTCTTGCTCCAAAGACGTTTCGCCTTAAGTATCTCGTGCTTGGCTTTGTTTTTATAAAAATGATACATTTTAAAATCCCTCTGCCTGTACGCATCCATCTCTTTTGAATGATGTCCTTGGTAAGAGGCGTCATCCACGGTTTATCCTCATCTGTCATGTACACAGTTGACTTTGGTATAGCAGTCATGGCATAACTCATAAGTGCATAAAATACTTCAACTTTCATATCAATGTCATCCTGTGTAGAATACAAAATAGTCCAATCAATTGAATCAAGCACGCTCAAAAAATCCGAAATATGTTGCTCTCTGTAGTCATATAAAACAACAGGAGTTCTCGGAAAACCATTTGTCAAACCAGAACCCTTGATAAAAATCACATTATGGTCAGACGACGAAAGAGGTGGGAGCATGTCAGGCTTATGAAAATTGTCACAGTTTTCACTTTCTGTAAAAAGTAAGTCCAAAATTGCAGTATGACGTGTAGGACACTTCACAATATTTTGCAAATCGTGGAAATTTTCCAGCAAACTTGTATTAATTCTATTAAAATCACCACATAAAGCTGTTTTACAGTTCGGATGGAGAAGCTTTATATCGTCGATAGAGTCCGACAGATATTTTATTATTGAGTCACACATCTCCACCTTTAGTGCGGGAGGAATATAGCAAGCAGAAAAATACCATTCACTATTCAAAATAAACTGAATACAGTTAACCCTTTCAGTACGGACGACACGCTGTACGTGTCATGTATCTATTAACAAATTAACGGAATTAGAATCAATGCAATAGTACGATTATACCGTGACACGCAGAGCCTGTCATAAAACCATCGGTGAATGTTTCTGAATTATGATCACTCTCAAAGGACAGGTTCACCGAATTATTACGTAAGATTTCGTTTATTGAACAGATCTTTGAATATCATTCACACCGACAGAATTTGTTGATAGTTGTTGCTGTTCGAATTGCGCATTCATATCATAATGAGCACGCAAAGTGGTCGGCGGTATCCCCGGCGTTCTGCCATGACAGATGCGTTGAATTTGATGGGATTTGATACAAACGAAGATGGCAGTTCAGGCAGTGAGATTGAAGATGAAATACAAGATAATGACTTGCGAGATAACGACTCAAGTAGCAGCTCTGACGAAGATGCAGGTGGCAGCACTGGTGAATGGCGAACTGTCCAAAGTGGTACTGATTCCGTCAGACGTGGACCAGAATTTACTGGAACTACAGGACTACATCCACGCTTAGAGATTCCAAATGAATTAGAAGATATGTTTTTCTTAAATCACTTTTTCACTGACGACTTAATGCAAGATATATGCGACTACACAAACAACAGACTTTGGCAAGAATTAGTTGATAATCCTGAAAGCCAGAAATTACAAAACAGCAGACAAGTTACAGTCAATGAAATCAGAAAGTTTATTGGATTGCAATTTTTAATGGCTTTGAACAAGAAGCCTACGCTTGCATCATACTGGAGTGGCGATTTGGTGTTTCGTCAAGAGATATTCTCGTCACCTGAATCTCTATCCCGTGACAGATTTCAGTTAATTTTGAACTATATTCGCTTTGCAGACCCAGAAAATTTGGAAAATGATTATTTAGCAAAAGTACGACCATTTCTGGAAAAAGTTAATAATATATGCCAAAATACATACCTACCAAACCGTCAGATTTCTATAGATGAGACACTCATACTGTTCAAAGGACGTTTAAGAATACGACAATATATCCCAAGCAAGCGTAGGAGGTATGGAATAAAGTCGTATGTATTGGCAGAATCCGAGTCGGGTTACGTTTGGAAGATGATGCTTCATGGTCTGAGTACTGAAAATCGGGCAGTCGGATTGTCTCATCGTGGTGCTGAAACATTATCAGTTACGGAACGAATTGTGATGCAATTATCACACGACCTGTTTAATCAAGGTTACCACGTTTATCTTGATAACTTTTATACTTCCTGTAGATTAGCCCGATATCTGTTTCGCAATGGTACATTTATGACTGGAACTGTAAAAGCGAACCGGGGCGTTCCGAGCGATTTAAAGCACTTAAATCTGCCTGTTTTAAGTCTCAAGCTTATTCCCGCAACGGCGAAGTTCTTTGCGTAAAACTTGTGGATCAAAAGTCGTCTGGAAAGAAGACGGTTTACTTGATGGATACGTTTGCTGCTGCTGAAGATGTTGAGGTCAGCCGCATAGTCAAAGGTGGACACCACGAAACGGTGAAGAAGTCACGATCTGTATTGAATTACAATGCCCATATGGGCGGTGTCGACCGGTTGGATGCCGCACTTCATCATTACGATATCAATCGGAAAAATTATACATGGTTTGTAAAGTACTGCTTGCACTTAATTCAAATCATGCATTACAATTCATGGATTCTCTACAGGAAGAATGATGGTAAAATGAACTACCTAGATTACTGCATGAAATCTGTCAATCGTTTGGTCTTACAAACAGGTATTGGACGAAATCCTGTCGGAAGACCTCGCCTGGTACCACGATCAACAAACAATCGATGCTTGGAGGAACGGAATCCACAACATAAACTTGAACGCATACCAGCAAGGGAAGGAGAACCTCGACCTCACAAGAGATGCCGTGTTTGCTACCAAGCCGGAAAGCGGAAAGAAACTGTCTTCCGATGTGCTGATTGCCCTGGACAACCTGGTCTATGTGCTGCTCCTTGTTTTTCAAAATATCATGAGTAAACCTGAAACTTTTCGAAACGTATTATGGGTTTATTGCGTTGAATATATTTTGTAGTAATAGCAGTAAATGGCTTTTGATTTTCCGTTACATTCGAGGTGCAAAAGCAGAAGTAATTAAAAGTAAAGTAACATTAAAAGAGTAAATATAAAATTGAAATGAAAAATGAGTGATTAATATTGAGTGGACTGTAAATAAAAGATGTGCAAATACATTGCAATAAACATAAAAAATTATACGCTCCAAAATATTTATAAATTTATATGATCGGTAATTGGTAATTGGTAATCGGTTCTTTTTTAATTGCACAATTTCTAGGAAAACATAAGAGGTATATCTTATTCAGTCTTATTCAAAAAGCTTTCATGGCACACTCGATTGGGAAATTGGAACCAAGCATATAAGCCTATATGTCTTATATGTTTGGTTCCCATAATGTGTATAATACAAGCTCGAAATAGATTGTGTTGTTTTAAAAAGATTAGCAAAAAAGTGTAGAATTATTTACTGTGGTCGTAATGAGAATTATTACTGTGTGAAATGAGAAATTAAGGAAAACGGTTTACGGTGTTATCATCGCATAGTACTGTACTTATTAGTCAAGTCAACTCTAAAACACCCAAAGATTTTGAGAACACCTATTTGCATTCCTTGTAGCAGTTTTCTCCGTCTTTTCTTCCGGAGAAAACATGTGCATCATGACAAGATCTAATGCTATTATCTGTTGCAATAACACCTCGAAATCACATAAAATGGACAAATAAAATATAGAAAATATACCTATTTGACACCTCTGGCGTGTCACCGTAACAGTGGACAATGATAGTAACGACACGCATCGTGTGTCATCGTAACATCGAACAATGATTAATTTTCAAATTTTGTTACGTTGAATAATTATTGCATGACACACTGTGCGTGTCACTAGGACAGGTATCTTAATGATTTCGTGCTGAAAGGGTTAATAGGACATGGCTTGCTGATACTACGGTCAATGTAATGAAGATTAAATTTTCTATTCACCCAGGCAATAACTCCTCCTCCGTTTCGATTTAGGCGGTCATCACGCAAGATAACATAGCCGGGCAGGCTAAACATTTCATCTGCAAAATTTGAATTCAACCATGATTCCGTCACAATTATAACATCTGGTTTCAAGAGCGAGGCATGAAGACATAATTCGTCAAACTTGTATACTATAGATCGGGCATTTGTCATCAAAACGCTAGGCACGTTGTCTTTCAGTATAATTTTGGAATTATCTTGATCACTCTTGGAGATTTTACAATGATGGCTTAAAAACTTTAATGAAAATTCTTGATCTCTGACCGATTTATTACTGAGCCACGATAAATAAGGTACAGGCAGGTAACAAGGCCATGGTTAATTGAATCGGCTACTAGTTACACATTTGTAGATGAAATCGTCGGCTGAGTACAGTTACTGGTAGCTTTGAACATGAATTTTTATATCCTGATATTTTAAATAAATGTGCTTGGTGTCTATAATCTCAAAATCAAATTTTGTAGTACCATTTGAAAGGGCCTTAATACCATCTCCGGAGGGAATATGGCCATGATGACAAACATATTTGGCTGATATAAATGAACACTATGCAAAGGATATTCTATTTATGAAGTCTAATTATGAGTCAACTAATTATCATTAGTTACTATCTTTCTGTATCTTATTGATAATATTTCCGATTTTTTTAGTCATTTAAAGCATTTATGGATTGATATCGTTATCATCGAAATCCTTTAGCCCATTCGATTTTTATTGAAGCTAACTCTTGATATTCATTATTTATCCAAATACAGTTTTGCCTATTTATTTGGCCCCTTCAGAGTTCAGATCACAAACAACCACCAAAGATAGAGAATCAAAAAACACAAACATGTAGCAATAACGAATCAATTATTAATTTGACAAAACTCAACTTCTCGAATCTTGTTTATCTCTAACACAGCTATCATCCATAATCAGTGTAAAACTTAGAACATAGAAAAGTTCATGCAATCAATAAAAGATTTTTAAAAAGTTCATTGACCCATCTCACAATCTGGACAGTAGAAAACGTCTTCATCCTGTCTTGTTAATCCGATGCATTCATCGTGAAACCAATTCTGACATGATGGACAAGATCTCATGTCTGTGATTTTACATGTCTCGCATAATCCACAAAACCAGGACGCGTCCTCCATCGTTGCCTGTGCTGCTAGCTTTCTCTTCTTTTGTACTTTAGATTTCTTTTTCTCCTTAGATTCTGAGCTGACTTGGGCGTCGTCATTCGTCGAAGCCTGTTCAGCAAATAACTCCGTCGTTATTACATTGGCTTTGTAATTTAACGCCTTCTTCTGAGAGAGTGTGTCTTTTTCTTCTTAGGGGTTTCCATGAGCGAGTTGAAGCTAACATTCATTTCATCTGATTGGTGTGATGGTGCTTCTGTCATGGAGTCTGTGATAGGCCTAGCAGGTTGGTCGTCTGGTTCAGGTGGATCAGTGCTGTGAGACAGACACAACAGGGCTCGGCGGCATCCAAATTAACATCCTCAGGAGGCGTCGCTGCATTGATCTCTGCAGGGTATTCAGTACATGACTTGGTGCAAACGCTTTCTGGAGCAAAATATCTGCATCAAACGGATAAATTCCAGTTGAACGGAATCCACTGGTAATATTCGATGGAGTTGCAGCTAAGTTCCAAACAGGCGTGAGAATTTTCCCGACGATGTCCTTGGTTATGTCTCGCCCTGGATGATTCCTTCGAAACTTCATCACTTCAACATCCCAGAAATACTCGAATGGCTTAAAAACAGCCTTGTCGAAGGGTTGTAACTCATGTGTCGTATTACTGGGAAGGCAATTAAGAGTCACATCAACACTATGCGCTTCGTCAACTATATCAGGATGAAGATGACAGGATGCGCCATCCATTATCAGAATGACTCTGCCGTTCGGCTTGTACTTGCTGAAATGATTCAGCCATTTGATGAAGATTGAATTTGTCATGCTGCCCTTTGGAGCCATTTCAAAAACAGAACCTGGAGGAAGATCATTTCCATAAGATGGACTGCCTCGCTTTCCTTTGTAAATAATCATTGGTGGGATGGTATTTCCAATAGCATTGCCGCATGCAACTACAGTCAGATTTTCAGCGTGTTCCGCAGCTATCAAATGTACACGTTTCGTTCCTTTGGGTGCTAGAACTTTCTGATTCTTGTGTAATGTCATTCGACAACCTTTTTCATCCATGTTGAATATCCGCTCGGGTTTATCCAACAAATCAAGCTCGATAAGTAGCTTTTCAAGTTTCTCGAAATGGTCGGCAACGATCGCAGGATTGACTTTTTGAGCCCTTCCGTTATTTAAGATTTGTGAAGTTCTCAATGAAAGTGAGGGGTTGCGCTTCATGAAGCCCTTGAACCAGTACTTTCCTGCTAGCTGCGAATTGTTATTGAAGTTGTTCGTTATCCTGTTTTTTCTACAATATTCAAAGGTGTAACTTTGGATAGTTTTTCTTGTTAACGGAAAGCCAACTGCACTAAACCGTATGATGCGCTCTCGAAGCTCATTCTCTTGCTGTGAACTTAAGATTGGCAAGCGTCCGATAGATCTTTCATCAACTCCAGTCTTAAGATGATTGCGCAAAGTCCGTCGTGGAATCTGGTAATCAATTGCAGCTTTTCTGACCGATGTTCCATCTTTGACTGCCACAAGAGCACTTTGAAGCTGCTCTGTTGTCCAATTGCCTCTGATCCCTCTCGATACTCGCGGCATTCCTGCAAGAAATCAGAAATTCATTATTGTAGGGAATAAGGCCCACCCATGATTGCTACTTCAAGAAACAATGGATTTTGTATTTTATGTAGTAAAAATCATTCATAATTGTTCCATATCACATCATTTTACTTAAAAGTCAATTATACTGATGAAATTGTTCAACAGCTTCATTCAACATTGCGGGCCTTGTTCCCTACAGTGATAAAGCATCAAAATTCTATCATTAAGTTATTGAATAAATGTTTTATATAAATTATCACACACGTAGTCTAAACAAACATGCTTTTGCATGTAAAATAATCCTAAGCGGATTTCGCTACTTGAAAGTATCAATGAATTAAAGCAACTTCGCGTGACATGGAAAATAGCAATTCAGGTCAGTGCAACTTACTCGAATGCTTCACCATCGACACCAGGCTGCTGACAACTCGACAGAGCTAATGAATTATATGCTGGAGGTTTTCCCTATCGTCCCATTGGCTGAGCGTAGTTATGGTTACCGGTGAACTCTGCAAGTGCATTTTTGTGGCCATGGGCCTTGATACCTGCTGGGCCTTAATACCTGCCTGTACCTTAACAGAGTCTTTATCACCATTTTTCTTTCTTTCTTTCAATTCATCTCTAAGTGCTTTCATTTTGTGTTGCTGAATCAGGGATAGGTCTTGGTTTACAAAAATATCCTTGAATCTGCCGTTTCTTAAATTTTTTGCTTTGCTCAATACGTCGCGTTTGTCACTGACTTTTTCAAACTCAACTTTTAACAGCCGATTTCGACCATTTGTAGCTTTTCCAATTCGTCGAACTTGTTTTATTCTTATATCTGGAAGCTGCATTTCACAAAGAATTTCGTTGCACCTTTCAACATCCTGTTCGTTACGCTCAACAACAGATCCATCACTACATTCTACGAGACCACTTATGACTACGTTCTTTTTCCTCATCTGAATCTGCTGAAATTCATCCAATACTTCATCAAATGTCCTGCTTGATTTATCTGCCAATTCAGAAATGTCCGCGTTTACTTGTTTGACTTTAAGGTCGAGAAGATGTACATCTGCTTTTACATTATACAAGGCAGATTCAATCGAAGATACACGATCAGTGAGGACAAGAATTGACTGATTTAACGCATCAATCTTTGCTTCAAAAAAAGACAGAATGTCTTTCTTAAATGATTCCAAACACTGTTTCAACTCATTATTCGTGACAGCAGCATCACTTTTCCCTCGTGTCATTCGAGCAGGAGTCATAATTCAAAAAAATGAAAATAGACTGACGTGCAAACGTGGAATCGAACACAAACCTCAAAGATCTCAAGTCCACCACGCAGACCAATTGACCACCGACACGACAGAGATATCAAAAGTGTCACCGGTAGATATTCTTTGTGAAATGTCTGGAGATTCGTGAAGCGTGGATTACAGTTCACGATTTGACTCTTGCCAATGTCACAAAACAGAGGTTCAAAAGCGCAAAAGTGGGGAATAACGTATCACTGCGTAGTCCCACGACGAAAATTTTTACATCAATCGCGAGGAAATCAGATGACGAATCTGATGATATGAAACACTTCTCTCGGAATGTCCTGGGTCACAAGATATCAAGCACCATGTAAATCAACGATGAGACAGATAGAAAATACCACCGCACTGCACAGTCGATAGCTGTATATCGACAGATATCGATAGCTCTATATCAGCATTATAGGAAAGTCTCATTCTTTTGCGAGTGGTCCCAAATGTTTATTGTTCCATAGACGATATTATTTGATCCCGCTTTGTTAACCAAGAGTTAAATGTTTGTCGTTTCACTCCATACTTCCTCTCGATATCAATCTTTTGTAAATTGTTGTTCTCAAAATCTAATATGATTTCTGCTTTTTTGCGAATATTAACTGGTGAAGACTGTCGTCGTTTCATGGCTTTGAGTAAATCACAAACTAAAGTAACAAATGTTGAGATGCGTAGACGTCACCAGTGTGTGTGTTCATTGTTCAATAGTCCGATTGGGGAAGATTTACTTCATCGTGGTTGGACGCTGCTATGCGCGCTTGAGATTCGGTTGCGTATTCTCTTTGAATTGTTGTATTTTTTAAGTTAAGTAGCTGTTAATAGTAAAAGCAAAGAACGCACACAAATGTCATTTCTACAATTAAACTGACAACTAACAACTAACACACGGATGCTAACAAGACGTGTGCTGCTGAATAAGAGAGACTCTCTGTACCCGTGACCTGACTGCTAGACACTAGATATGGCATAAGTAATCAATATGACAGCCAGAATGCAATGATTCATTCAACAATTTGACTTATCAACACGTTGTTTAGAATGACGAGTTAAAAATGACTGAGCTGCCTTTTTGGCGACGAGTTACGAGTTAAGCGTAGTGACGAGTTAAGCGATTTTTAATACATTATGAAATTGGAAATTCTGCCGGGAATTGAGTCAACCGACGAGTTAAGCAAATGTGACGAGTTATCCATAGGACGAGTTATCCGTAGTTTACTGTACTTGCAAAACTCCAGGACATATGCTGGCTACATAAAAATCAAAACGTTCAGAAATATTTTTCTACGTTCACAAAGCGTGTCGTCAGAAACAGAGCGAGTCAAAAAAACATACAGTGGAAGGCATTCAGTAAGTTAAAATGTTTTTGTTTGCAGCAAAATTCTTAACAAATCAGTCAATGTCATGGAAAACTTAGTTACGGAAATTATTGAAAACTGTCTTATTACAACGTGACAATTGTCAAAATATTTTTTATAGAAATGTACAATAGAGCTTTGAAGCCCACAGTTTTTAGTTGCATTTCAAATTATTGAATTCAACACGAAAAAGAGTTTGGACAATATTCGAGGGAATGCTTGGAGCACAACAAGGCCGTCAATTGTCTGCAGCCTTCATAATGATTGAGTACTTATATTGCTACCATAGGAGCATAAAAAACAAAAGCTAAGGCGACTGACAACGAATAGATGAACAAACTAATTGTAACCTGCATACCCATGCAGATAATAGAAATGTCACAAAGTTAGCTTCGCAGCATGAAAACATTGAACATGTTTGTCTTGAAGTCCAGTAGGGATGACGATCAAACAACATAATGGGTAAGTAAATTCCAATCGACAATGATCGACATTTATGGGAGAAAAAATGTTCACGAGACTGAACCCTTAAAAATCTTGAAAACGCTTCAAGTCACAACCGCAGGTCCGCAAGTTGAAGAAAGTACCGGAATCACAGAGAGTCAGTCGAAGACGTTGAGGGGTTGGAATTCTAAGGATTCGTAGACGGTCTTCGTAGGAATGCTCGTGCTGTATATTGGTGCCATCAGTATCAAAAATGACCCCATTTAACGAAGTTCCGGAGGGGCTGAATATATTCCACCAATATGTATTAATTCCTGAAAATAGAGAAGAACATGTAAGAATAGACTATGATAGTCTTTTATTCGCAATTGTTGTTCATAATGAAGATGGCAAAATCCCACACAATTGAATATAAATCATGTACATACATAAGCATCAAGAATTGTCAAAATTAATTGACCCCAATTACTTTTTAATTAATTGGAGCCAATTGATTGATTGGTTGATGAACCAATTTCAATTAATTAATTGGATAGAATATAGAATTTCAATCAATTGATTGGTGTTTTCCAATTCGTATTAATTGATTGCTGCATTTTCCAATTCTAACCAATTAATTGTTATCTGCTAGTAGCCGAGATTGCATATATAATTTCACCTCTGCATTCTTTTACTTCTCACAATTTACAATTATAGTAAGCATTTCAGGTTGGCAAGAAGCAACAACGTTTAGATTCATGAGTAGTCACAATTAAATTCATGTTTGTTTCAACCAGAGTAGACCAAGCAGCTCTAAAATGCAGGCGAAATTTCTCTACTCAATCGTCACTGATGAAAACAATGGAGAGAATCACGAACGCTTGTATAAACTATATGCCGAAGGCATTAGAGCGAATCTAAGGAAATTATCGCTGGTCTGATTGGCCTGACTAAGCAGCATTAAAAAATATAAGATATTGTTTATTGCTGTGTAACGTGTACATAGTTAAACAAATCTCGGATCAAGTAAATTAATAATTAATACTTTCAAGTTACAGAAACTGCTCGAATTTTGGATTCCATTTTCAGTATTGATTCGTTCACAATTCCAACTGCAATCATTTGATTGATACATTTTCCAACTTCAATTGGTTAATTGGTTCTCAATTCCAGATAATTGATTGATATATTTTTCAATTTCAGTGAATTGATTTCCTTGTCCAATTAAATTGTAATCAATTATTGACAATCTCTGATAAGTATGGATGAATGACTATGATATTATTGAAAATCCTACACTATGGACTAGGAAGCATCGGAATCAGGCTTCCTATCAGCTTAGCTATCATATATTATTCAATTCAAACATTTCTTCATCATGCAAGGTGAATAAATGAAAATAGGAAATTGCAAGATACAGTTAGAATCATGTGACACAGTGAGACATTTACAACAGTTGAATACATCTACGACTAAAAAATGCAACATCATGGTTCGCTGTATGTTCAGATTGTGTTTTTATGAACACTGCCTCAATATTATTTGAAACAAAACTGTTTGTTAGAGACTTGAGCTAGGATTTTCATATTTTCAGGAATACAGCTCAATGGTGGTCAGATTAAACTGTCTGCAGATAATTTCTGCTATCTCTGACCATTGATTAAACTGCCAGTGCAGCTGGAATTCTGAAGTGTTCTATATCCTAACCATAAGCCTTTAATAGCTTCGATTTAAATATGATGGAGGCTTTGTACATAAAAAAGTCTAACCCTGATCTGAAAAGACAGTTGAACCATGATGAGCTACATAGCCTACGATCTATGGACTTCACTCTTAGACTGCACATACTTGCCTTTAACATCTTGTGCTTCATGATATACATGTAGGCCTACAGAATTTTTCCTAAGCCAGCTGCTATAATTCTGCTTAAAAATTTGCCAAAATATTACATGATGCTCTTTAAATGTTCATTTTGACATGACATCGGCGCTTTGGCCTTTGCGGTGGAGTGTTTGCTCTGTTTCCGGGTGACCTTGGTTCAAACTTTGGTGGGATCAAACCTAAGACTTATAAAACAGGTACACTCTGCATTCTTGCCAAATACTCAGCTCTCGGAGAATCAGAGTGGGATAGATGACAACTCGTCACATTGATGAAAGGCTTCGTGTCCTAATATGCCTCCGAGTATAAACACAGTTCATTTATTTAATGACGATATCATGTTTCGAAAATTTGGACAAAAACCGTCCACTCGTTCAGACAAGGAATGTCAACGGCTGTCGGTGAGAGAGATTCTTAATTCATTTTTGAATTTCAAAAAAATAAATGACTGAAAAATGTCGCTTCCTTGGTTGCGACAAGTAATTTAAATGGACATACTTGAGATAAAATCCCTACATGTTTCGTCCCTGTGTGCAGTGTCGATGGTGCTGGCGGTTGATAGAGAATTCAAATTTTATCGTAGTCGCAATCAGTTTCATGACGACGTTATGCTGTTTTGGGTATTAAGCTAATCAAGCTATAACTTAACCGCCGTCATGAACTGATCTGATGAGTTGCCACTATACAGCAATGCATGGTAAATTTGTATAAATTCTCTAGCAACCGCCAGCACAGGGATCAGCAATTCACCTAAGAAAAAAACGCAGACTCGGTAAAAACCGGGGCTTGGATGTATAAATTTGAAATATCTACATTAGACAAATTTCGTAAAAAACGGAAAAGCCGTAAAATTGCGATCCCTGCGCCAGCACCATTGACACTTTACACAGGACGAAACATGTTGAGATTTTATCTTAAGCACAACAATTTGAATTCCAAGTCGTAACTAAAGGAGCGACATTTTTCAGTCATTTGTTCTTTGAAATTCAAAAATTTATGGAATGGATTACAAAGCGGCACGCAAAGAAATATAGGATAAGAGCTGTCAGTCAATTAGAAATGAAAAAATATGGATTTGATCATCTATAATTGCAATAAATGCTGATTAAAAAAAATTCAATGCATGAATTGTATCACTCACAACTGAACTTTTGCTTGAATCTTTGCATTGATTTAATTTAAATCGTTTATTAGTTCATAGCCAACTTATCAAATTGTTTGACTAAATCACCTTGTTAGTGTCTGTCTACAGTATCTGTAATATTTGTTAACGTAATGTATTTTGTGTTTTTTTCATCCATAATAATTTGGCGCTATAGTACCATCGCAACCAAAGCTAGCACCAACTTTCTAAAAAGGGCTTACACAGAATTGAAAACCAACATTCTAATAATACATGTAAGCAACCCATCATTTGTCAACTTTACTCAGATGGACCTAACATGAAATAAACGTCGCGATCGTTTCCTAACCGAGACTTCGATGTGTTGATATTGGTCTGAACATAGTCTACTAAATTTTGATGCTGTTATTACATGAGCGACTAATAACTAAATGTTATTTGACATAAACAGACTGGAGAAGTTTAACCAACAACTATAAATTGAGAAACCGCTGATGAATCCATCCAGCTGGGTATAGCACAAATTTTTCAGTTAAAACAAGTGATCAAAATCAATATTATCCAATCCTTAGATAAGTTGACAGCATTTTGATCTTAATCAGTAAGGAGAATTCATCAATTGTTTAGCAGTTAATCTGGTGCGAGCAAGCTATTCTCAAGTAGGCCTACAGGCCTAGGAGATGAATTAAATTGCTGGATTCTTGACAAAAGCTGGTTGGAATAGCAGATGGAAAGAGTGAATCCACCACTCTACCACTGATGTCAAAACAGCCTGAAATTCGATAATTGAATTATCGAAGAAATCAAGCTAGCCTGCTATTGAAATACTATATCCTCGTCTACATGGATAACTTGAGTAGGTAATGCCGCTATCGGATAAGCCTAGTGCCTATGCGAGTACAAACATAAGCTCAAATGATAGATGTGGATTGTCTTCACTAAGCTTGAAAAAATTTTCAGAAATCGAAGTTTGATTGGGAAAAATGTAAAAGAAAAACTGGAAAATTAATTCACCAGGGCAATTAATGAAACTCATGAAAACAAACTTTATAATGCATAATGAGAATGTTATACATATATTATACCATTTAGAAAATTAATGTTACATATATAGAGTTTGCTGAAACTATAATTGCTTTCCCATCGCTGTTTAATTGAAACTTTGGAGCGGTGAAATGAAAAGATAGGCCTGTTTAATTAACCGAAACTGCGGTCAGTTCCCTAAGGAGGCTCTCACAAGACTAAAGATAATATTTTTCATTGAATATTTATCGGCATCAGAGCAATTACCGTACACGTTTGTACAACACCTAAACAAAACACTTTCTTTTGCCGACATTTCTCAACACTTTAATCCAGACACTATTCGCGATTTCACAGGAGCGACTAAATGGTCAGAAAAAATGCTTTTTTTGAAATATTCTGCCGCACAAAATATGGTGCATAATAATATCAAATTCACAACTTGTATTCAGTATGAAAATGGGTTGGAAGAAGTCGGCATTCCCCAGTTCACTAAAAAAGCGCAGTATTTTGTTCACCGTCCATGCAAATATTCTGTCACCCCATTGACGCAACGCTCTACCTATTAATACCGCAAAACATGACGAGTAGTCCGTACTCTTGGGACCATGATTCCCTGTCTTTCACAAAGCGCGCCATCTTCTCTTTTTATCTACATGTGTATCAAATTCTCTCAGTCAATTCCAAAATATTTGTCTGGTTATTCGCATTTTGGCACACTGTTGCCAATACTTGTGGGTCATCTCCCCCACGTTTTCAAATTTGTCTAACATTGAATTGAATTAAATTAAATTGAATCAGTCGTCACACAACTTCAGCTCCAAATTTTTGAGATTATTTTCTACCCACGTGCAAAATTTTATCAAATTGGACAGCTGCTTTTGAATTTTAGATGACAAATTGAAGTGTAACGATGATGATGTGAGCAACTTGATCTGACTTCGTCTGTTCGACGCATTATTGCTGTGTGCATCGTTCTCTCCTCCCTCTTCGTCTCATCATTGCAGTCTAAAATCTTCCAATGACCACTACCCTACCACATATTTCTGAAGTTAAATATGTCAAATGGAAAGGGATGTGGTATGGGTCATAATAACTTCAAGAGTTGTCGCGACATAACTTTGTTGACCTACGCTATCTGCTCAGTGCTCAGACGATGAGGTCCAGGCATGATCAACAGGCTTGCCGTGGGTATGGGATTCTGCGGGGATCCCCATGGGTATGTGGTGGGTATTGGGATTGAGGCCATCCCCACAGCTCCCTTAGGTCTTCTATGGGGATTCTGTGGGGATTCTGAAGATTTTTGACATTCACTAGAAACAGTCGGAACTGACATCATATCACACAATCAACTTCCATGTTTACAAAGTATCACGTAGCCACATCTCACCACTTAAAATGCATGAAATATCAATGCTGATCATTTTCACACTAGTAACACACGTTCAATAATTTTGAATGACTTATAATGATAGTTCCAGGTGTGGCTCAGATTTTTAATTCCCACTTGTCACGACTTGTCAGAACTTTCATTTTCATCTGGCATCCTTAACTGCAGACTTAAGTGTACTTCCATAAATGGTTCATTGTGCTGCATTTCATCACCATACACAAAAATGGGTCAACATGCTCCCAATTCTTGTGCAATAATTCGATGACATGAGTGGTCGAGAATAACAGGATGCTTTTCGTCGAAGTCTTTATTTATAATAGTAGATTAGATTGATTCAAAGCTTTTCCTTCACCACAATGTAGGCCTATATAGTCGATTTCTACTGCGAAACAATTCTAGACTTGAGATGCATAGAGATGCATAAAGGCCAAACTCGCTTTGACATTTTACTTCTTCATCGGCATTAATGGAGATAGAATTATCAATGATTGCTACATTAATTCAATTAACGAATATTAAACGGGAATATTCACACATATGAACATGGCATGATCCACTGAGCAATAATTGCGGTGGCTATAACACACATTGGTAGACTGCAAGTATATAATAAGGGCCTACAGAAGAATTTTTGACAGGTGACTTTTTTGTGATAGAGTGACCATTTTGAAGTACTGGCAGTGTAGCAACATATGAATATTTTTATTTATGTTCAACCCTGTCTTTGTTTGTTGAAGCAACCAAACGAATGAAAAACTCACATTGGGAACCTCAAATACCAACTTACAGGACAGGCCAGGATTATATTCTCACAGATGGAACAATAGTGAAACTCGTATATAATCTATCAAAACAGCGAAAAAAAAAATAGAAACAAAAAAATACATGCACTTAAAATTATTTGCAGTTAAAAAATCGACGTCTTCACGAAAAAACAGCTGACTAAAAATATTGTGAGGACCATTAAGGTCCTTCAGGACTTAAAACTAACAGTTAAAATGTCACATTAACACTAGCTACCCTCGTATATTGATGAATATTCATGCTTGCTTTTGTGAAAACATGCTGTACGTAATCATCATTGTCTACACACAGCGAGGAAGTATAGGTTCTTTTGAAATGAGTGTGTGTATATTTCATGAGAAATAGCGTTCGCTAATATGTATACATGAATGTAATGTAAGCTTAGCTTTGATTTTACTTGATGTAAGACTGGTTGCTTTGTGTTATAACAGTCGACCGGTTTAAAAGGCGAATATAAGAAACATCGAAATTTCAAAAAAGCGTACTATGCAATGCCGAGTGTTGTGTAAAACAAGTACATTCTCGTATTTCATATTTCATCCCAACATTTTAATACAGGCCATGTTTTCTTAAGTCTACATGTGTAGTTTGTTGGTATTTTTATACAAATGTATCTCCAATTAAGGGAGCAGTAATGCAAAAATTGTTACCCTTAAAATTAATCCTGCAGCAAAATGAAGCTAATGATCGACATGTTCAATAACTAGCGTGAAGTGAACCAATAAATCCAATGTGAGTAAAAGATGAAGTTTGAAAAGCATCACAAGGCTGATCAAAAAACCCGATTTGTTATAAAACACAAAGAAAAAAAGACCAATGTCGTCATACTATTAACCAAGAAGGCATTGTCGGAGATAGAACTGCGTTTACGGTAAACTACGTTATGGCAGTTTTATGGAAAAAAGGAAAAAAGAAGTGTCATGTCTCATGGAATCATTACAGAATTAATAGCGGAATGAGAAGAATGTACGTAAACTGTACGTGTAAGCTGGCAGCAGACGACAAAAACTTACGAATCAGTAGAGATAGATAAAGAACATGCAACAGTAGTTAGAATTGCGGACGCACCTCGATAGTGGAATACAACACTGGATTAAGAGTGAGACAAATTCAGTGAAAGAATCGGCTTGTTCCTATCTGTCTTCGTTTAGATGTGAGACGCCATTTAAGATTTTGGGACATTGGCGAAAAACGACAGAGTTAGAATTTGGGACGTTTTGGGCTGTAGCTTCAAAACGAAGCATCGGATTGGAAAACGGATGCCAGATTTGGAATCAGCTTGATGTTATTGTCCAATGAGGATCATCATCCAATGAGAATCAAGCATTTCTTTATAAATAGCGAGCCTTCCACAGTGAGAATCATTCCATCGTTGAATCACACGAGTGACGGACGCACATTTTCTCTCTCTCTAGTTCCCTGTTCTATTATCCAACTAAAATGGTAAGTCGCTACTTCCCTCCCTCTCCTCCCTTGAACGTAAACTTAATACAATCTTTTTTCATTTTCAGGCATCTACTCCATCTGCTGCACTAGTAGGACAAAATGGCGGTCAAACGTTACAAGGTTCGCTACGGTCAGATCATCTACAACTGAGGCCAGTGGAAGAAACATCCAAGGTACATAATCCTACACCGCTACAGCGTAAATTTAAACAAGCCTTGCGTTATGATGATCATAGCGTAGTACTCCAAACGGGAATGCTCCCTTCCACGGATGTCAAGATAATGCACAATCAGTATGGGGACTACATACTGATCCCCGTGAGTCCGTACATTCGCCACCAACTTGATATTATTGAGGAGTACGTGACATTAAATATGGACATTCCTACTCCTCTTGCTCAAGAGTGGAAGGCGAGAGATGACAAGGATACTCCCTATAGAAAGATTTGGGATGGTAATCACATTTGCCTACCGGTATCACATTGGTGTACTTACTATAAGAAGGAGGGAGATCATTCAATACCCATCAGATGTGATGAGCTCGGAGAAGGTACTTGGGATATCCTTTTCAAAGTGAATGGGCTATATTATGGTCGACACAAGGATAATAAAATAGCCTCTCTCTCCATGCATATGGAATCCATCCTATATATTCCGAAACCACCCAACGTGGACGACACCCCCCCCCCCCCCCCCCCCCCCCCCCCCCCCCCCCCCCCCCCCCCCCCCACCCCCCCCCCCCCCCACCCCCCCCCCCACCCCCCCCCCCCCCCCCCCCCCCCCCCCCCCCCCACCCCCCCCCCCCCCCCCCCCCCACCCCCCCCCCCCCCCCCCCCCCCCCCCCCCCACCCCCCCCCCCCCCCCCCCCCCCCCCACCCCCCCCCCCCCCCCCCCCCACCCCCCCCCCCCCCACCCCCCCCCCCCCCCCCCCCCCCCCCCCCCCCCCCCCACCCCCCCCCCCCCCCCCCCCCCCACCCCCCCCCCCCCCCCCCCCCCCCCCCACCCCCCCCCCCCCCCCCCCCCCCCCCCCCCCCCCCCCCCCCCCCCCCCACCCC
>CAJQUW010003739.1:0-67084 GCA_907163375.1 Prostheceraeus crozeri | reverse complement strand
GTTTCAACCTCTAAACTAGGAGTAATATGCGTAATCCACCATTCAAGTCTATCAATTTTTAAATATGCTTTTTTCCCAGTTTTGCCAAAAAAGATTAATTCATTATTTGCTGTACGATGAATTATTAATTTAAATTTTAATTGATATAATATTTTATCATAATCTAAATATCCGAATAATGGAGACAATGACCAATTTACTGTCTGTTTACTTTTTTTGTTAAATTCACGTCTTTCTTTATATGCATCATTATTTGTTTTATTTAAATGTTTTGCAATATTTTCTACATCTTTCGCAATTCCTGCGGCAACTGTTCCAGCGTGAGTTAAATCATCAATAATTATACCATCATTAGTATCAGGAAACCAACCTTCGATTTCATGCTTTTTATTATTTTCACCAATTGTTATAAATCTAAGCATTGTATCAATTACACCTGGGGAATCACTTATTGTTTCTATATTTTGAGTTGCAAAATCTAAACGCATTTGTGTAAATAAACTTGGGAAAAAATTATTCTCTAGTGTAATATTATCGTTATCTGGTAATGGTGTTGTAAAATTAGCATCACTATATAAAGAATATTCGCCGTGTAAAAATGAATCAGGTAAATATAAATAACTCTGCTGATTATCAACTTCAAAGATTAAATCTCCTCCAGTGTTTACTCTACTGGAAGATCCGGGATTCATAGCAATTCTTATATAGTCATTCTTTTTTTGATTGTAACTGGTGAACGGAGGATCATCTAATCTAAATTTATTTTCGATAAGCGAAGACATTTTTATAAGAAATAATTTGACTTTTTGTTTTTCTCACAGATAGAAAAAAAATTTTTATTAAATATAATTTTAGAATTTTACTAAATATAATTTTAGAATTTTACTAAATATAATTTTAGAATTTTGCTAGACCAGCTCCGCTATGAATGCCATTACCTCTTATTTCTTCAATTGTTTTTTCATTATGTTTACTATCAGACGGAGCTCCGCTCCTCAAGGTTTCACCCTCTACAGCTATGTTAGCAATTTTGTTTTTTGTTTCATCTGAAAGTTTTTTTAATTTTTTTAGTTCTTCGGAATCATTCTTGAGTTTACGAATAGCTTCTAGTTGTTTTAATTCGTTTTGTGATTTAACAGCATTTGATATTGCACTAGCTGTACTACCTATAGCAGCTGCTCCTTTTGCAGCAGATAAAATCAAATCTTTATTATTTTTAATTAAATTAACGATACTACCAATACCAGAAAAGATGCCATCCCCTTCTTTTTGGACGGCACCTGCGGTGCCTAGGAACTTTTCTGTTCCGACTGTTTCTCTATTATCATAATGATAAACAGGATTCATACGGGTTCCTGAGAAATTTTTTGATTTGAAGCAAAATGTTTAAGATTGTGTTTATAAATTATAGGCATTTTTTAGGAATAAATTTGACTTTTTGGGAAAAATATAAATACGGGCGAAGCGCGAAGCCCTGGAAGACATCTCCGTTGACCCATGAACCGATGTCCATTATAAAAAAAATGTTTATTTTTTGTTCTTAACTTTGCAGATCAGATTGCGTTTTGGTTTAACTTTATCAGGAACCAAACCTGCATCAATCATTCTTTTATTCTATGATTTTCTTTCATAATATTTCTTTCTTTTATTAACTCTTCTAATTGTTTAATTCTTTTAAAATTATTAGCTCTAATTTTATCCATTTTTTAAAATTATATACTTTTATATACTTTTATATTTTTAAAATTATATTTTATATTTTTGTATTTTTTAAATTATATTTATATTTTTTATGATTCTTATTTTTTATAGGTAAAAAATATTTAAATTAATATTTACAATACTCGTTTAAGATTTACGTTTGTGAATGGACAACAACTTCGAGATAACTTTATTTAATTGACTGTTGCACTTTATCTATTGCGTCAAGCAGCGTGTGATGTACTTTAATTTCTCTTCTATTAACTTGCATTTTCTGCTGATTAATCTTCAACGCCGTTTTAAGAGCATTTAACTTAATTTTAAGAACATCTAATTGTCTTTTAACAGAATCTAACTGTTCTTTATTTTCTTTAGAGTTTTCTTGTAAATTTTTCTTTAATTCATTTTCTAAATTGATTTTAAGAGTTTTCATTTTATCAACTTTTTCATTAAGTGAGTTTACTTCATTTATTATTCTATTCATCTTTTTCATTTGTTGAGTAATTTTAGAACTCAATTCATCAACACTTTTTTGGAATGTAGTTTGTAACTGCTTTAAATTTTTTTTAATTCTTTCAGGTAGTTTTTCTATTTCATCTTCTAATTGTTCTTTTAACATATTTTATCTGATGTTTATTTTTAATGACTGCAGATTTTAAATTAAAGAAAGTAATATTAAAAATTTTTGATTGTTCTGAAATCTTTTTAAAAAGTTTTGCTATATCTGCTTCTAGCTCTCTATCCTTTTTATCAAGTTTTAATAATTTTTCGTTTAATGATTTGTCATTAAGTTTAAGCAACTTTAATTCATTCATCAGTGGAACCATAACATCGTTTATATATTTTTCCTTTAAGTCATTGATTTGTGTATCAACATATTGTTTATTTGTTAACTCTGTATTTTGTTGTGGAAGAATAGAAAGATGCAATGGACCAGATAAAACGTCTCCAGTTTTCATGATATAATTTTCTATCTCTATTTCTAATTCACGATTATTCGGGATATATGCACCTCCACCAACATTTGGTAACATCATTTTTAAACAATAAAAATAAAATTTTTTCTGATTATAAAAAATACATAAATTATAAAAAATAAAATTTTTCCTAATAAAAATAAAATTTTTCCTAATAAAAATAAAAATGGAAATGACTCAAATTTGTCAAGTTTGCAATATGCGTTTTTTAAATCAAACACTATTATATTCTCATATGAAAAACACACCATGTGGTATGCATATGAATCAATTACAACCTAATAATATACAACCTAATAATATACAACCTAATAATATTCAACCTAATAATATTCAGAATAATATTCAAACTAATAATAGTATTCAGTATAATAAATTCAATCAGAGCAAACCATTACATAGATTAAAGCATTTATTTATTTCAGATAAAGAACAAAATCTTTATACTGCTAGAATAAATACACCTAGGCAAAATACTGCTAGAATAAATACACCTAGGCAAAATACTGATAGAATAAATACTGTAGAATAAATACACATAGGCAAAATAATAATAATTATTTAGCACAAAATAATAATGTAGCACAAAATAATCCTTTTGTTCAAAATAATCCTTTTGTTCAAAATAATCCTTTTGTTCAAAATAATAATGTAGCACAAAATAATTATATTGATAAAAATCAATTTGTTGAAAGTAATAACAAAAAAAAAATATGTTCCGGATGTAATAAAAATATAACATCAAAAAATTTTGCACGTCATTTAAAATTATGCGAACAAACAGAAGAGGTTAAAAAAGAAAAAAAAAGATAAATTAAAAGATCAGTTATGTCGTAATTGTAATAAATATTTTACAAATCAAGGAATTACTAATCATTATAATTCTTGTATAAGTTCTACAAGACAATGTACAAGTTGTCAAATTACTAAACCTAAGACAGAGTTTTATGATAGTAAATATCAGTGTAAGGATTGTTTAAAAGAAAAAGTTAAATGTAGAGGTTGTCAAAAAATTATATTAAAGAAAAATTTTCAGCGACATGTAACACTATGTCCAAAACTTAATCAACATAATAATCAACATAATAATAATTTATGTCAAAATAATAATTTATATTAGTATTTCAACTAAAATAGTTGTATTTCAACTAAAATAGTTGTATTTCAACTAAAATAGTTGTATTTCAACTAAAATAGTTGTATTTCAACTAAAATAATCTTATATATATTAAAATATTATTTTTTATAAAGAATAAAATATTATTTTATTAAAATATTCTTAAGCATTCCGGAAGAGAGGAGAGGTATAAAAATACTTCTTTTGAGTATAGGAACAAAAAGTCCGACACATTCCGGAGGTTCTACAGAGGTTAAAAACACTCATAAGAGTGTAAGAATGCGAGTCCGGAATCAACAAATAATAACTCCTAAATTTTTTATTTAAAAAATAATAAATGAATAAAAGCGAAAATTTGGAAGATTTATATTCACCGGTTATAATTAAAAGTGATAAAAGTAATAAAAGTAATAAAAGTAATCTAAGTCGTCATAAATCTCTTAATGCAATAAACGAAATAATAAATAATTATATGAATAACACTGAGTTTCAAGATACACTAACCCCTCAAGATCCGAATCTAAAAGATATTAATAATATTGTAGATAATCCTATATATAATACTAGATATAATAATAATAATATAGATAAAAATATATATAATAATATAGATAAAAATATATATAATAATATAGATAAAAATACATATAATAAAAGATATTTAGAGACACTACCCCCTAATTCATCTCTTAATAAAAAAATACCACAATCAGATCTTACACGTCTTTGGAATTTTTTAAAATTTCATTGTATAAAAATATTGTTAGCATGTATTTTAATATTTTTTATTTATCATCTTGTTATATGTATTGGAAATCAATGGGGTTACTTTCTAACAGAGGAACAAAAGAGAATAATTTTTTATAATCAAGAAAAAAAAACTTTTGAAGGATGGAAAACTAATGAGGATAAGATTAAGGATAAAACTAATAATAAAAATATTAAACAAGGTAAAATGTATCAAGAAAATTTACATTTCATTGTTTACGGTAAAACTGGAAGTGGTAAGACTACGTTTATTAAAAAATATATAAACCAATATTATAAGGATGAAACAAAAGTACATATTTTTTGTATGCATACTTCTGAATGGCCAACTTTTACAAACGTCTATAATGATAAACAATTAGATGAGTTACAAGATATGGAAAGTTTTGCTGGTACACCTGAAAATAAATCTTTATTAATTTTAGATGATGTTGCAAGTTTATCAAAACAAAAAAATATGTCAGAAATATTTACAAAAGGAAGACATCAAAATATTCAAATAGTTGTATTAGCTCATAAAGCTTGTGATGTAGATAATAAGATTAGAGAAAACATTCAAACATTTTTTACAACTACACAAAATAATGCAGCATTCTTTAATGATATTAATAAAAATTATAAAATGAATATGCCTTTATCATATTATACACATCATAAATATGGAATAATACGTGTTGACACCATAAGTGAACATATGCAAGTATATGATAAAGATTTAAATATATTAGTAGATACCGAACATGAAATCTATAATAACTCTCAAGATTTTGATATTAGAATATATGCAAATACAAAACATTTATCAAATCAAGTTATAGAACAAATAATTATCTTTTTAGAATCCGAAGCAAAAGTACCATTAAAAATTATTCCTGATACATTTTATTTTTATTTTGATCATTATTTAAATGCAAAATTTGGTATACCAATACCTAAGAGATTACAAGATAATGAAACATTAAACTATTTGAAAATTGCAATCAATGATGTTAGAAACGGATTAAGAAAAGCAACCCCAATAATATCTGATGTTAAATCTACATTTTCTGATGCTAAATCTACATTTGATGAAGCCAAAAAAACATATAATGATATAAAACCATTAATAAATGGTGTAAGTGAAATACTTAATAATTAAACAAATTTATCATAATCAAACCGAAGGTTCTAGGGCTTCGCCCGATTTTGCAGATATATTAGAATTTTTTTTCTCTAAAAATTAAAACAAAAATTTTTTTTTTAAAAAAAAAACTAAAACACAAATTTTTTCTTTAAAAAATAAAAAATGAAAACATTTTATTGTGTCTTATGTAAAAAAAAGTTACAAACAAAAAGAAGTTATCAATCTCATCTACAAAGTAAAATGCATTTACAAAATGTAGAACGAGTTGATGAAGGAAATATATTAAAATTAAATAGTTATAAAAACTATCTAGAAACATTGCCTACTGATATAAAAGTTAAAAAAATGTTTGATGATTATTCACATTCGGAATATAAAAAATTTTTTAATAGTGAAGATGAAGCCGTAACAGATATAAAATATTTATTTAGCGATACTGATGAATTTAACGAAATAGATGAATTTGATGAAGCCGTAACAGATATAAAATATTTATTTAATGAATCGGTTGAATCGGTTGAATATAATGAAACCGATAAAACTTTTTCTGATATTCTAACCAACTTTTATAATATATTTAAGAAATCTTTCAAATGTTATATGAATGTAGAAGTACTTTATACAAAAAATGGACCTGATGGAATTCCTGAAGAAATAATACAAGGACATTTTACAAATTCGCAAGAAATTCATAATGTAAATGATATACAACCCATATTTGAATCGATGATACTTAAATTAGAAAATTGTATAATTGAAGCCCAGTTACGTGAATCTGGTTGGAGATTTGTTAAAATAATATCTAAGAAAATAGTAATTGATAAATATAAAAATAATACTGGTGGTAGTTATGTTCCTTTACCTTTCAGTTCACCACAATTAATCAACATAAAAAATGAAGATGATTATTGTTTTCTGTGGAGTATTATAGCACATTTACATCCTGCAAAATATCATAAAGAAAGACTAAGTCATTACAATAAAGAAGAATACATAAGTGAATTTGATCTTTCTGATGGCTTAGATGAATTTCCATATGATTATAATAGGTTACTAAAGTTTCATAAAAAGAATAAAAATTTAATAGAAGTAAATGTTTTTGAATTAAATGTGAATTATGTTTCTATTGGTAAAATTATTCCACTTTACTCAGATTCAAAAAAATTTTATTTGAATAATAAAAATTTTTGCCAATCAGAAATAGTATATAATGATAGAGGTAATTACATGCATCATAATATTTTTTACCAAGGAAATATAATATGTACTGAAAAATTTGAACTTGTTAAAACACTAACACCAATAATGATTAATCATAATAATTATAAAGGACGTGCTGATGATTATAATTACAAATATTCATCTTTATCTTCAGAATACCAACAAAAATTAGAAAATTTAAATGAAAGTTTACAAAAATGTAAAATAGATTATCAACAACAAACACAAATGTTACTACAAGAATATCACCATAAATATCAAAATAAGATAGAAACAATTCAAAAATTAAATGAAGAAAATAATAAAGAATTAAATGAAGAAAATAATGAAGAAAATGAAACCAAACAAAAAATAAATGAATCTTTAAAAAAATGTCTACAACAATATAAAGAACAATATGATAAAGAATATATTTATCAGCTACAAATATTAAATCAAAATTATTATCAAAATACATTTAATCTTACAAAAGAAATTAATGAAACACATGAAATATATAAAGATGAATTTGTAAAATTAGAACAGTCAAAACAACCAGCACAAGCGAATATATTATATTATCAGGGTCATTTTATATTGTGTAAAGATGTTTCTATATTTACAAAAACTTCAGATAATAAAAATTTTCCTTGTCTTCAATGTATGACAAGTTTTAGAACTTTAGAAGAAATGAATAGACATTTGGAGAATTGTCAACAAAACGAAGCAGTTCAAAATACTTTTCCAAAAGATGATTATTTAGAATATAATAAATGGTATTTTAAAAATAAAGTACCCTTTACTATTTATTGTGATTTTGAAGCATATAATGTTAATATGACACAAAATCGAACGGAAAGTTTCAGGGCTTCACCCGATTCTGAAAATTATAATTCTGAAAATTATAATTCTGAAAATTATAATTCTGAAAAAAGTGCGCCTGGAAAAAGTGCGCCTGGAAAAAGTTCAACTGAACAAAGTAAAGAAAAATATTTATTTGAACAAAAACCATTATGTTGGGGAATGTACATTCATTCGAATTATCCTGAATTATTTAAATCAGAATATTTACAATACTATGGTGAAGACAGTTCAGAAATGTTTACAAAGAAAGTAGAAGAATTACAAGGACGTTTTTCACAATTGCTTGAAACAAATAAACCAATGATACCATTAACGGATGAAGAAAGAAAAGAATTTTATGATGAAATAAATTGTTATTACTGTGGAAAAGGTTTTACAAATAAATATAAAACTGGCAGAGGTAGATATATTGATAAAGTAAAAGATCATGATCATCTAAATGGATTATATAGAGGTGCAGCACATAATTCTTGTAATCTTAATGCTAACAAATTTAAATATAACTTTGTTCCTTTATATTTCTATAATGGTTCTAAATATGATTTCCATCTAGTAATGAAAGATTTATTTTCATCTGAAAAATTACAACAACAAAAAATAAATGTACTATGTAAACAAGAAGAAGAATATTTTTCAATGCAATTAGGTTGTATTAGAATTTTAGATGCATTTAGATTTTTTACTCCTTATTCATTAGATGTTATGGGAAAAACTTTGAAACCTGAACAATGTAAAATATTAAATAAATATAATTTAAAACCTTTAAAAGGAATATTTCCGTATGAGTATATAGCCTGTGGCTCACAGTCGAAGACTGATATAACTGGAGATAAAACCTGTGGTTCGCAGTCGAAGACTGATTTTAATTCTGTGAATAAAATTATGGAAGAAAAACAACTTCCTCCAATAAATAAATTTAAATCAACATTAAAACAATCACAATTATCTGAAGAAGATTATGCAGAAGCTGAAAAAAATTGGAGAGAGTTAAATTGTAAAACAATGTATGATTATACAATGAAATATCTACAGATAGATGTATTAATACTAGCTGATCTTTTTGAAAACTTTCGTGATATGTGTTTAGAATATTACGGAATAGATCCATGTTATTGTTATTCTACACCAGGTTTAACATGGCTAGCAGGATTAAAACATACTGGTGTTCAAGCCGATGGCTCTAGGACAAAGTCCGTTAAACTTAAACATTATAAAGAAAATACATATGATAAATTATTATTTTTTGAATCTGGAATTAGAGGTGGTGTTTCATCAGTTTTAGGTAATAGATATGTTAAATGTTATAATAAGAAAGTAAATCCACAAGAATATGGAATAATGAAACCTTTATCTCCAGAAGAAAAAGAAAAAATATTAGAAATTTTTCGAACGAAACGAGAAGGAGTAGAACGTGAAAATGCAATTGATGAATTCATGAGAGAAAACTATTTGTTATATTATGATTTTAATAGCTTATATTCTTCTTGCATGATACAAGAATTACCAACAGGTGAAATGACATGGTGTAATAATCTTGTTTATCAAAGAACATATGATGGTGAAAATAATTTTGGTTATGTATATGAAGTTGATTTAGTATATCCTGATTATATAAAAGACGCATCAAAATATTATCCTTTCTGTCCAGAAAACAAAATTCCCAATATAGAAGATTTTTCAGATTATCAAAAATCTATAATTCCGAAAAAATACAGACCAACAAAAAAACTTATGTTAACACAAAGTAATAAAGGAAAGTATGTTGTTGAAGGAAGAATGTTAGATTGGTATTTAGATCATGGAATGATTCTCACCAAAATACATCGAAAACTAGAGTATAGAAAATCTAAATGGTTAAAAAATTATATAGAGTTCAATATTGAAAAACGTAAAATAGCTAAAAGAAATAAAGATGATTTTGGAAACGTTTTCTTCAAATTAATGAATAATGCATTTTATGGTAAGACTTTAGAAAATGTACGTAATAGACAAAATATTGAAATAGTTTATGATAGAGATAGATTTCAAAATTTAACAAGGAAACCTACATATAAAAGAACTACTAGATTCAGTGATGAACTTTGTGCTGTTCATCTAAGAAGAAGCATTGTAAAACATGATAAGTTTAATTTCATTGGTTTCACTATATTAGAATTAGCTAAACTATTTATGTATAGTTTTATATATGATTATTTAGCACCTGCTTATGGCAAAAACTATAAATTACACTTTACAGATACCGATTCTATTTTCTTAGAATTAACAGTACCATATGGTTCTTCACTTGATAAAGAAATTAATAAAATAAAAGATATTATTCATCCTTCTGATTTATGTAAAGTAAAAGATGAATTAGAAGGAAATGAAGATTTCATAACAGAAGCTATATTTTTAAAATCTAAATGTTACTGTTATGATACAACTAATAATATTAAAACACATAAAACATTAAAAGGAATTTCAAAGGCATCAGTGGCTAATCAAATAACATTTCAAGATTATAAAAATGCATTATTTAATAATGAAATAAAAACAGCATATAATTATAGACTTAATTCAAAGAAACATAAAATGTATTTAAAAGAAGAACATAAATTAGCATTAGATCCATTTGATGATAAAAGAAAAATTTTACCTGATGGAATAACTACTGAACCTTTTTAATTTTCTAATTTCTATTTTCTAAATTTAAAAATATAACAATATAAAATATTATAAAAATAAAATATTATAAAATAAAATAATAATAAAAAATTATCATATAAAAATGGATAAAGTTAGAGCTGATAATTTTAAAAGAATAAAACAATTAGACGAATTAATAAAACAAAGAAATATTATGAAAGAAAATCATCTTCAACATAGAATGACAAAAGCTGGTATTCAATCTGATATGTTTGATAAATTAAAAATAACTGAAGAAGTAAAAACTGATTATGAAAAAACTGTCGAACCATTTAAAACTCTTGAAAAGGAACTTAATGAAAAACGTGTTGATATAGCGGATCCTGTACTTAAAACACTATTAGATGACTATGGTTTATTAGAGGCAAACATAGATAAAAAATTACCAAAATCTATGTTATTCGAACATTCTACTTTCTTTTTAGATAAAAAATTATTTGCAAGATTTTATCTTGGTGGTAAAGAAATATTTCCACAACCTTTACGAGGATTAATTTTTACTCCAGATAAAAAACCTATTAGTTTAGATAGAAATTTTGTTGATCTTTTAAGAGGAGCAGATTTAAAAAATTATGCTGTAGAAGATCTAATAAAATATAAAACTATATTAGATAGAGTTGGCACAGTAAAAACTCTTAGACGTTATAAACAATTAGAAAATTTATTATCAACGGGAGTTAAAGTAGGGAAAGGTTTATCTGAAAAACAGAAAACAAAAAAACAGAAAACAGAAACAACCATATTTTTACCAGATGATCCACAAGAATTACTAAATAGATTAAATATTTTAATATCTGCAATAAAAGAAGGACATAATTCTAGTTTCAATGAAATTCATGCTATATTGAAAAGACTGTTAGAAAAGAAGATTCTAAATGAAAAGGATTATAAAAGTGTAGCTGAAATATGTTGTTTCTAATTTTTTATAAAAAAATATTTCATAAAAAAATATTTATTTAATTTTTTAGTTTAAAAATGTGTTCAGCAGATTTAGACAAAATTAATAATCATTTACAAAATTTAACAGAGATTTTGGGTTCATCAAAATTTAGTACGACGTTAAAAATTATAACAACTACTTCATCACACACTTGTAATTTAGAACCCATTCTACATTTAGAACAAAATAAAAATTATCAAATTGCATTGACTAGTTTCTCCACATTTAACACTATTCAAAACGTTATCAAAGATGTGAATGATCAATTTAGATATTCTACTGATAAAGGTAAAACATGGAAAATACTAACTTTTCTTCCTGGTTCTTACGAAGTTGAAACAATATCAAATGAAATTAAGAGACATTTAGGTATACCATTTAAAGATAAGAAACAATTACATTTTGCAGTTGAACCGGCAGTTAATAAATTTTCTCTTACTTTAGACGAAAATCATCAAGTTGATTTTAATCATGATAGATCATTGTCAAAGCTATTAGGATTTAATAAACAAACCTATAGTCAAGGTTATCATTTAGGTGAGAAGATTCCAAAAATAACTGAAATAAATTCAATTGTTGTACATTGTGACATTATTGAAGGAGGATATATAAATGGTAAATTATCAAATTTAATATTCAGTTTTCCAGCTTTTACTGTACCCATTGGTTATAGATTAAATGTATTTCCACAAACATTAATATATTTCCCTATTACAAGAAAAACTATTAACAACATTGGCATTAGAATCACTGATGAAAAAGGACAAGAAATAAATTTTGGAGGTGAAGAGATTATGATAGATCTTTTGGTTCGGGAGGTATAAACTCCCGTTCGGTAGGTATAAACTCCCGTTCGAGAGGTATAAACTCCCACGCGAAGCTAGAGAAGTTTAATTTTCTTCTTCTTCTTTAAAAACAAAAATAAAATAAAAATAAAACTTTTTTATTAAAAAATGAGTGAACTACCTCCATTAAAAAAAAAAAAACTTAAATTTAATCATCATCCAAATTTATCTAATAAAGTTTTGTCAGTTATTTGTGGAAGATCAGGTTGTGGAAAACGTATCTATTGTTTAAAATTTTAACGACTCCAAATTTTTTGGATTATAACAATCTTATAATTTATACAACAACGGCAGAACAACCCGTCTATCAATTTTTAAAATATGGATTTGAAAATAATCTTAAAAAAACAGCAATTGCTTCATTATTCAAAGAATATGAAAAATCTGAAGATGAAGAAGAAATAAATTTGTGGTGTGAAGAAGCAGCAAAAAATAATCAGTTAGTAGAATCTAATAAAAATAACCATATAAAGATACAATTAATAGATGATAGTGGTAATATGCAAGATCCTAGTAAACTAGATAAAACAATGAAACATTGTGTAATTTTTGATGATTGTGTTAATGATAGAAATCAGTCAGTTCAAAGAAATTATTTCACAAGAGGTAGACATAATAACTGTAGTGTATTTTATTTGACACAAAGTATGTATTCATTAGATGGAAGTGTTATTAGAAAGAATGCAAATATATTTATACTATTTGAAATAAATGCAAGAAACTTAAGTGATTTGTTAAGAGATTTATGTATAAGAGATAAAGATGAATTTAAACAATCGTGTAATAATGCTTGGTCAAAAGATTATGGATTTATCACAATTAATATTGATAAAAAAATTCATGAAAGAGTTATCGAACAATTGTTTACCGAGTAATAAAAATATACAAATATAATGTTTTAATATTTTTTTTTATTATCAGCTTTAATTTTGTCTATTTTTTTAAAATATAATATTTGAATTTTGTGGTAACATTGGTATACAGCAAAAACATTTTACTGAACAAATTATTTTTTTATTGCTTTGTTGTTTAACATCTTTTCGTTTAAAGTTTTCTCGTTTTAAGTTTTCACGTTTAAAATTTTCTCGTTTAAAATTTTCTCGTATTAAGTTTTGTTTAATAAAGTTTTGTCTAATAAAGTTTTTAGCTCTTCTAAAAAAATTTTATCATCACTAAAAGTTTTACCATCACTAGAAATTTTGCCATCCTTTTTATTTTTATCATCAACTTTTTCTGTCTGTGATTGAAATGATATTTGATTTACTTCATTAGCTATTTGATCAAATTTTTCAATCTCATCTAACGTAATAACATTATCATCACATACTCTTTGAAAGTAGTAGTGTAGTTTATCATAGACTTCTTTAATATGTAAATGCTTAGTTTTTAATGATTTTCGTTTCTTAGTTATTAAAGATTTTTCTAACATTGTAGCAAGTGAAGTTGCAAAAACACCCGTACCTGTTAAAGCTGTAGCAACTACTGGAATTACTAAAACACCTGAAGATATAACAATTGTTAAAGCACCTAAACTTATTGTTAAGAATATGCCAATTCCTTGTGTTACATTCTTAACTTTAGTCCATCTCTTTCTTAATTTTTTATAATGCTCTAATCTTAATAATAATTGAGATTCCTTATCTTTCATATACCTTACTCTATCTTTGTGTTTTTCAATATTTAATTCACTTATTTTTAATTGAGATAACGAAGGATATATTCTTGAGGTTCCTTCCATTTCTGAAGTTCCTTCCACTTTTGTTTCTTCCATTTTTAAAGAAATATTTTTAGTCACATGATATATTTTAAAAACCTGAAAGATGGATAAAATTCATGAATTTGAAATTCTCAACTTTTATGATTTTCGGTGTCCTAGAACGGTCATGATTTTGGCGGGGGGTGAAAAATGACATAATCACAAATTTGAGATTCTTAACTTTTATAATTTTCGGTGTCCTAGAACGGTCATGATTTAAGCAATGAAAAATGTCATAATCACAAATTTGAGATTCTTAACTTTTATGATTTTCGGTGTCCTGGAACGGTCATGATTTAAGCAATGAAAAATGTCATAATCACAAATTTGAGATTTTGAAAAATTTGAAAATTGTGTATTTTTAAAAACGCCCAAATCGCAGCGAAGCTCCTCTGGCTTTAGCGCTTTAGCGCTTTAGCCGATTTATGAATTTAGGTCTTCATAACCTGAAAAAGGGTTCAAATTCATGAATCGGCTTAAGCCAGAGGAGCTTCGCTCCGATTTATGTCGTTTTTAAAAAGTACCATTTTTCAAAAAATGGTACTTTTTGAATGGACTAAATTCATGAATTTAGGTCTTAAAAACCTGAAAAAGGGACTAAATTCATAAATTTATGTCGTTTTTAAAAGTACTAATTTTTTTGATTTTATGGTGTCCTGGAACGGTCTTTTGTCCATTACTAGTAGTCGCGTACTAAATTATTGTGTGAAACATTAATGAGGGAGATGGTAGAGGTACCGTTGGTGTAGTGATCATTTGCATGCGTGTGTTGAAGTCTGTGCGAAGATCGCTGAAAGTGACTATCAAAAGAAAGAGGGCACAAATCGCAAGGAAAGGAGATCCCATCGTCAGAATCAACTTCACCTCCGGAGATTGACGCCGCTTTGCGTTGACACAATCGTTGTCTGATGTGTCGAAGGAGACTGTGCTTCCTTGTAAACATATGTCCGCAGTCGGCACATTCCCACTCGTTGCCTTGTCGCGAGAGTCCTGAGCTGGAACTCGCATCACCTGAAAGAGAAATCATTCTATCATTTTTGTTCAAGTCTCAGTGTATTGTTACAACCTACTTTGACTCAACAACTCTAAACTTTCCTCGAGAAGGGTGGGCGTTGGTGATGAAGTTGATGCCTGAAATTGAGGAAGATGCTATTAGCCACACGTTTGAGGGAGATGAGTGAAGAAATTTTCAACTTACCATTTCAACGAAATCGAGTTTAAGGTTGATACTTCAACAAGATAGAGACTTCACGAGAGAGCAGTTCACTTGTACGCCTCAAATATAGAATTCGCCAGAGAACACTTCACTTATATGTCACAAAGACAGAGTGAAATGACACGAATGTCACTTAACATATATACTTTCGTATTCATCATTCATTGGCTGTTCATTCTGATTGGTTGCTTGTTGATACTTAAGAATTAGAAAACATTTCAAAGTTATTATTCACAGTCAACATGACAAGCCCTCCGACAACACCAAACACAAAATTCTCTTCTCCATCCTCAACACCAAAGGCGCTCGTTGCACCAAACGCCCCAACGAAGGGGAAGGTAGAGAAGGTGTACCGACTGGGCAATATCAGAAAGTTGTCATTACCAGCGGACGACGAAGAGGCGAGTGTATGTGAGAAGGAGTGTCCCGACTTAACAGGCGTGAGGTGGAAGTATCTCCAGTACGATACTGACGATGTGATGGAGATCACCAGCACGAAATTCCTCCACCAATTATGGGAGTGGTACACCCTTAACTCCCAGCCACGAACTATGGCGGAGTGGGAGTATATTGACAAAGTGAGGCTTGCAGTGGAAGAACAATTAAAGCAACTGAACTGTTTTTGTTATCTATGTGAAGTCAGACTCTGGGACGATATTGACGATGAAGACCTTTTGAAATACATGCCATAATAAATTTTTATTTCGTATTATCTTTGCTTTCATACTGACTTACTTGAATGGGGCTTCAGTGGATGATTTAACCATGTATACATTTTCATTTGGAAATAATAGCACGCTTAGTCTAACTTGTAAATCTTAAAACATTTCATATGGGCGATGATGATAACTGAAATAGTGTCAAATGAAATTAAGATAGCTTACACTTCTGATACAGGGATAGCAATCGAATGCAATCCATGTGTAAAGAGCTTGTTAGACTACGGATGGGCTTAAGTGGATGATTTAACCATGTATACTTTTTCATTTGGAAATAGTAGCACGCTTAGTCTAACTTGTAAATCTTATGACACTTCATATGGGTGATGATGGTAGATGAAATAGTGTCAAATAAAATTAAGATAGCTTACATGATTCTGGGATAGCAATCGACTGCGATCCATGTGTAAAGAGCTTGTTAGACTACGGAAGAGAGAAGTGTGTTATGTTGCGTGTGGCGCGTGAGTGTCCTCCCATTTCATTCCATTCATCAATTCGTCTCATTGATAGAGACAGGTAGAACTCATGGTTCTCATAACGTATGCAATGGAAAGTTTTAGGCAACCTTCGACAGTTGGCTAAATGTCGCCCTGACGCGAATGCATACTACGTTGAGACAGAGGCAATCACTTGCAAACATGACGCAGAGAGGTTAAACAAGATTGACCATTGCCGAATGTCCCTTGCGGTATACATAGCTACGGGTTTCACCGCCGTCCTATACAGGAACGCCCGTCGAAAGGAAGTATTACACCGAACTTCATTTGCAACGTTCAAGTTGACTGATAGCAGATTCAACTTAATGATAGTATTCGCCAGTCCGAAGACTGCCCAGGGCAAACCGCGTGGAGGTTCTATCATGTCTTACCCCATGGTGGCCCTTAAGAGAGCCGATGGTTCATTCTCGGGGTGTGAATTTAAGTTGACTATTGGCTGGAATAGTCAATGGGTATGACGGTTAGGTTGTCATAGACCCTATACCGCCACTGTCGTGCTGGTGCATCTGGCACCTTTCGGATGCGAGTGGTATTCGGAGTCCACACCCCATCCATCCAAATGATCTTCTCGATCTTCCCCTTCTTATCATCCTCTTCATCCCACTCGTCGAGGATGACGAACTCGGGAATGGCGTTATCTTCATCGATGAAGACGGGAATGCTGTTGGCAGATGTCGCTTCCATCGTGACTTGAAATTGAATGAGAAGCGCTACAATCTTCTGGCTTATATAGCGTTTTCAACAATGAATTGCTCAACAGCGAATGAGAATTCTTCAGGGATAGCAATCGACTGCATAACGTTCAAGTTGACTGATAGCAGATTCAACTTAATGATAGTATTCGCCAGTCCGAAGACTGCCCAGGGCAAACCGCGTGGAGGTTCTATCATGTCTTGCCCCTAGGTGGACCTTAAGAGAGCCGATGGTTCGTTCTCGGGAGTGTCGTGATGGGGTGGTGAAGGCGGGCAAAGATCTGCAATGAAAATGATATGTATTAGAATAGGATATACTATCTTATTTACTTTTCACTTACCAAGTTAGCCATCCTTTGGCAGTCTCGCGCGCTTCCGAATCGAGAATTTGTACAGATGGCCGCGCATTCTTAGGCTGGCATGGAGACATTTTTTCGTTGGATGGCCGTTATAACATATTATTGACTCGTCTAAATTTTGATTCACGAGTACTTCGCCGTCCAAATGATTATCCCGAATAGGGATGTGAAATTCAAACAAACGATCCTCATTCACACGATTCCACTCATCCCTCATGCGCTCCAACTTCTCAAACGCCTGCCTCTCATCACCCCGCCGAGCCACAGTCCTCTCCAACTCAACATTCCTCGCTCTCAACACACTCATCTCCTTCATCATCTCCTCAAACTTCGCTTCTGCATCTCTCATTCTTCTCTCCGCAGCACTCTCCCTCTTCTCACACTCATCATTCTTCTCTTCCAACTCTCGCGTCTTATTCTTCAAATCAGTCACACTACGCCTCATTCTAATATTCTCATCCGCTACCTCCTTCGACTTCAGTTCCTTCTTTTTCAACTCATCCAACTCCTTCACAACTTCATCCTTCACCTTCTTTAAACTCTCATACTTATTCACCAACAAATCATGCGCCATCTGCTGCGACACATGCTTCTTCTCTTCATCCTTCAACCACCTCGCCGACTGCATACGAATCCCACCACTCTTCACTTTTGGGGAAGATGAGCTCTTCGGGGGGTCGGTGATGACGATGTTGGACACCTCCGACGACGAAGAGCTCAACTTCCTCACACGCTTCCTCACACGCTCCCTATCTAAATCCTCATCATCCTCATCATCACTCTCAAGCACTCTCTTTCGCTCAATCTCAGCCTTCAACGACGCAACTGCTCTCGCCAACTCATCATTCTCAACAACATTCTCAACAACATTCTCAACCTTACCCTCTCGCTCGATCGCCAACATTCGCTCCCTCTCTTTAACAATCAACTGCGTGAATCGCAAGTCATTCACCAAACCTCCACTACAGTCAGCATGCACTCTGTAGAAACGCGCCTCATCCTCATCACCCTTCAGCACTCTACACTTCACACACGCAACCCTATTCAGGATAATCATGTGGTCGGTGCCCGCCTTCTTTACATGCGCCTTGGCGTCCGCACTGCGATTAATTCGCCCACATGTGCACATCTTGATATGGAATTTGCGGTTCCTGTCATTAGCCATGCCTGATTTTATCGTTAACTGTAAGATAATGAAATTTGTATAAGTTTGGAATCATGTAGTACAGTCATATTCCTAAAGCATTACACTTAGTGAGGAATGATAGATTTGAGTGTAGTGAGTGGCACTCGATCTCGTCGACAGCCCGAAGGCCTTGTACTGATCACTAGGGAAGTGAGAGATCTTCCCCGATACCCGCTATTTACAGCTGAAGACATCATTGTCACTGCCCCGAAGTGGTAACAGGAACGCCGAGTCAAAGGTAGTGATCAGTAGCTGGGATCTAACCCCTCAAAGCTGCCTTAGACTTAGTTAAATTTCAAATCTAATAGCAGATTTGAACTCAGCATACTTGAAAACCTTAGTCTACATGTTAAAACTTTGAAAAAACTGAAAATTAAGAATTTTTAAAAAATTCCGCATTTTACTACTCATACTACTTTTAAAAAATTTTATCAGTAGTAAAGACACTATCAAACTCTATCATACAAACTTTGAAGTAAGAAGATAGCTTGCCTACTTCAAAAGATAGAGTCCTTTGAAACAGTCGATATCGGGAGCTCAGAGCGACGACCGTCGCTTACCTCGTCTTTCGATGAAGTGATCAGTAGGGCCCCCAGAAAGTTGACCTAAAAAAATGAAAAGTTGAATTTAAAAATCGGAAAAATTGACTTTATAGACCTAACCATTTTTAGAGAGTTTCATCCATTCATTTTATACAGGGCATACCTAGGATCTAACCAAGGGGGGACAAACCAACCTATGATGGTAGTGATTTCTAAGAAATGTATTTTTGGAAGATGAGGGGATAGGTGCCCGTGCCACATTAAAACGCTTATGATTCCATGCATTTTGATTAGAACCATTGATTTATTCATTTATTTTTTATTGTAAAACGACTAGTTCAATCATAGTCAAAATATTGTCATTTACTTACCATTGTAATATAAAACAAGAAACTGCCTCACGTTATGAGGTTTAAAATTCCTGTCCTTGGCTAGTAGTTTCTTAAGCATAGAGAAGCTTCGTTCAATCGCAGCAGTCGAGGGCTGACACTTCTGTAACAATCCATAAATGCTTGGTGATACCTCCGGCCGTGTGAGACCAACAATGGACGACATGTCATTTGCACTCAATCGCTTTTTTATGTACTGTCCAACACCACAAGGGTCATTTGCAAAATTCATGGCTTGCAACTGGTCGAAAGCCTCAGCGATAGTGAAGGATGAACTTTCGAATTTATCCACAAAAGTTGCCAGCTGATGATAACAATTTTTGATAGTAAGCAAGTTGCTGGCTAACTGTTGGTCTTGCAGGATATCTTTCACACGCGTCGTTAACAAACCACTACCTTCTATACTTTCAAAAATTGCACGAACCTCTGGAAGTTTGTCAGCGTAATACACCGCAGCATGAATCCAACTGGCCCAGCGCGTGACTACAGGAGCTGGTGGCTGCCCGATATCGTCAAAGAGTCTTCTCCGCGATTTGTTTTTCACCAAAGATGCCTTGACTCGGGCTATCAAAGCGTCGATGTTGTCAAAATGTGCACGAACCTTCATTGCACAATTGTGCAACAGATGAGCGGCACATGTTACGGGAAACATGCGTGGATAGATTACACGAAGAGTCCGAGCTGCGTCAGTCAACAGCAAACAGACATCAAGTCGGTCGCATCCCAGGAATGGTATCACATCATTTACCAGGCGAACTATTTCACCAGAATCAGGTGATGTAGTCAATGGCAAACATTCGCATAAGAACGTCTCACTAGGTTTCTCAAGAATTCCAACAATAACATTGACAAATTTCTGACTGGACATGTCTGCTTCATCAACGATCAGAAACATCGGTTTTTCTTTCACAATGGCTCGCACCCTCGATATTTCCTCTTCGTACAGGGCTGGAACTCTTGTTCGACAAGTCTCCTCTGATGGTAAGGGGTGACCGATATTGCTGAACAGATGACAAAGTTCAGGATTCCTTAATTTCCACAACGGAATATCTGCGGAAAGGAATGCTTTGGCAATGTCTCGTGCAAAATCATAGGCACCTTCACTATGTATAAATTTCTGTTCCAATGAAGTACTCGTAGATCCTGTATTTGTACGGTTATGTTTGGCCGTCGCTCGATGTTTATCAATGAAATACTTCTTGTCACATTGCACTGTCGTAAAACATCGCTGGCAAAATAATTCACCAGCAGGAGTGACAGAAAACTCTCGTGGATAGGCTCGTACACAATCTGTTGCCTTTGAACGAATTGACTTCGCAGTCTTCGGCATGATATTTACAGTGGCGGAAAAAAGTCTGAAGCCAGTGAATTTTCTTAACTAAAATTTTTTTTCTTATCTTTATTTTGTACTATTTTCATATTTATCTATATATTTATGTATCATCCGTTGTCAATGGATTAAAAGCAAGTGCTATTGAACAACATATCATCTTATATTTCATAAAACACAAAAGAATCGTTCGGAGAATGTAGTCAGTACTTGGTTGGGCCCCCCTTGGCTTCAATAACAGCCTGACAACGACGCCTCATGGACTGGACCAAGGTGCTACAACGATCGACCGTGATATTGCTCCATTCTTTACTCACCACCCGAAACAGTTCTTTGTTAGAGGGGCGCTGACTTTTGACCGGGGAGTCCACCACTTGCCAAAGATACTCAATCGGGTTGAGGTCCGGTGACTGGGCCGGCCACCAAAGACACTGAAAACTCTGGTCATTGATCCACTGCTTGACTGACCTGGCCGTGTGTTTTGGATCATTGTCATGCTGAAAGATCCATTGGTCATTGGCAAACATGGTTTGTGCAGCTGGTAGCATGGTCTCTTCCAGTATATTTCGATATTGGTATTGGTTCATTACGCCGTCCACCAGCCGGATAGGGCCTGGTCCGAGTGCCGACATGCTAGCCCATACCATGATGCTGCCACCTCCGTGCTTCACGGTCGGCACGAGACAGGCAGGGTTCATTTCTTCACCAGCGCGACGACGAACAAGAGACGACCCCAAGAGCTGCAGCCACTTGTCGTTGCGACTGTCCCGAATTGATGAGGTCAACGATGACAGCGCGCTGTTCCGTTGTCAACTCGGCACTCATGATGATGAAAATGAGGTTAATTTCTTACTAACAATAGAAGCGTTTGAATTCAAAAATTTGAATGTCTATCACAATCATTGTGCAAATGTCTTAGCTCATTCATTTAGTAGGATGTTTATGCACATTCAAGATTGAATTTACTTACACTGACAGCCACAGAATCAATACCATAGCAATCAGAGCGCATCTATCACTGAAACTCAGTCAAAATTAAGGGTGGCTTCAGACCGGACCTCAACCCGATTGAGCATCTTTGGCAAGTGGTGGACTCCCCGGTCAAAAGTCAGCGCCCCTCTAACAAAGAACTGTTTCGGGTGGTGAGTGAAGCATGGAGCAATATCACGGTCGATCGTTGTAGCACCTTGGTCCAGTCCATGAGGCGTCGTTGTCAGGCTGTTATTGAAGCCAAGGGCGGCCCAGCCAAGTACTGACTACATTCTCCGAACGATTCTTTTGTGTTTTATGAAATATAAGATGATATGTTGTTCAATAGCACTTGCTTTTAATCCATTGACAACGGATGATACATAAATATATAGATAAATATGAAAATAGTACAAAATAAAGATAAGAAAAAAAAATTTTAGTTAAGAAAATTCACTGGCTTCAGACTTTTTTCCGCCACTGTAAATCAACTCAATGCAAGTCAACACAATGACTTCTTCAATGATTGCAACGCCATTTATTGCCACCAGGGAGTATTAAAAATAGAAATGATGAAAACCAGTAGTCGTTGATTTCACCATGGAGTACTTATAATAGCTACTAGTCATTGCTATTCTTAGTACTCCCGATGCGCTTTTGAGAATCACATGATCATCTAGAGTTCGCAAATTGACAACCTTCGTTCTCCCGTGACCTTGTACGTATTCGGTTGAAGAACTTAAATATTATTGAGTGTTTAATATAATGCCGTCTCCCAAATGCCACTCAGCCATCAACAAAGAAAATTTTGTGCGTATCATAAACATAAAAACACATTGTTTGTATCAGTCTCTAGAAAATGCAATAATATGACGAATAGTTCTCGAGAATTGACTTTATAGACCAAAAACAATAAAATTGACTTTATTGACCTAAAATAATAAAATTGACTTTATTGACTTTTATAACTTTCTCAATAGACCAGATAGAGCATTATTACACCGGTTTTAGACATTTCTGGTCACCGGAACCCATGATAAAAAAATTGACTTTATTGACTTCTGGGGGCCCTAGTGATCAGACTTACGTTGTCGGGGGTTTATATATGCTCGGAAGAAAACTTAAAATGGCTCTATCTCCGAAAGTATTCATCGTAGCGACATGCGGTTTGTTGCAAACGATTCGTCTCATCATTATCTATCATATGACACCTGAACCATTCTCATATGACCACGGGAAGATGGTCCGTCAGCACATGTCCATGTAACATGCCACAAGTGAAAAAATTCCTAAGTGTGAGAGCTCCAGTGTGGTGAAAATTTTGAAAAATTTAAAACTTCCGAATTTCGACCTGGGACCTTTACCAAAACATTTTTCATCAAATTTCACTGACCTCCCCCCTCCCCCCCTCGTTCAGAGAAATTTGATGAAAAATGTTTTGGTGACGGTCCCAGGTCGAAATTCCACACTTTGGAAAATTTTCAAAATTTTACCCATACAAAGCCACTCTGACACTTAGGATTTTTTCAGGTGAGCTCCGACCTAAAATCTTAAATGGCGTCTCACATCTAAACGAAGACAGATATGAACAAGCCGTTTCTTTCACTGAATTTGTCTGACTCTTAGCTTTCAAACGAGCTATTGCACGACAAAATCCGTCCACTAGAAGCCAAGATCGAAGCGAGCTCTCCCGAGGGGGGGGTGGGAGGTCCGTGAAATTTGATGAAAAATGTTTTGGTGAAGGTCCCAGGTCGAAATTCCACACTTTGGAAAATTTTCAAAATTTTACCCATACAAAGCCACTCTGACTACTTAGGATTTTTTCAGGTGAGCGAGCTCCGACCTAAAATCTTGTAACAGCTCTAACTTTTGAACGGCTGGTCCGATTGACTCGCGGCAAAAATGGCGTCGAGCAGTTTTTTCTCCTCTTTCAAACGAGTAGCTGTAAGACAAAATCCGTTCACTAGAACCAAAGTTAGAAGATTGCTGTCGGGGGGGGGGGGGTCAGTGACATTTGATGAAAAATGTTTTGGTGAAGGTCCCAGGTCGAAATTCCACACTTTGGAAAATTTTCAAAATTTTACCCATACAAAGCCACTCTGACACTTAGGATTTTTTCAGGTGAGCGAGCTCCGACCTAAAATCTTGTAACAGCTCTAACTTTTGAACGGCTGGTCCGATTGACTCGCGGCAAAAATGGCGTCGAGCAGTTTTTTCTCCTCTTTCAAAACGAGTAGCTGTAAGACAAAATCCGTTCACTAGAACCAAAGTTAGAAGATTGCTGTCGGGGGGGGGGGTCAGTGAAATTTGATGAAAAATGTTTTGGTGAAGGTCCCAGGTCGAAATTCCACACTTTGGAAAATTTTCAAAATTTTACCCATACAAAGCCACTCTGACACTTAGGATTTTTTCAGGTGAGCGAGCTCCGACCTAAAATCTTGTAACAGCTCTAACTTTTGAACGGCTGGTCCGATTGACTCGCGGCAAAAATGGCGTCGAGCAGTTTTTTCTCCTCTTTCAAAACGAGTAGCTGTAAGACAAAATCCGTTCACTAGAACCAAAGTTAGAAGATTGCTGTCGGGGGGGGGGGGTCAGTGAAATTTGATGAAAAATGTTTTGGTGAAGGTCCCAGGTCGAAATTCCACACTTTGGAAAATTTTCAAAATTTTACCCATACAAAGCCACTCTGACACTTAGGATTTTTTCAGGTGAGCGAGCTCCGACCTAAAATCTTGTAACAGCTCTAACTTTTGAACGGCTGGTCCGATTGACTCGCGGCAAAAATGGCGTCGAGCAGTTTTTTCTCCTCTTTCAAAACGAGTAGCTGTAAGACAAAATCCGTTCACTAGAACCAAAGTTAGAAGATTGCTGTCGGGGGGGGGGGGGGTCAGTGACATTTGATGAAAAATGTTTTGGTGACGGTCCCAGGTCGAAATTCCACACTTTGGAAAATTTTCAAAATTTTACCCATACAAAGCCACTCTGACACTTAGGATTTTTTCAGGTGAGCGAGCTCCGACCTAAAATCTTGTAACAGCTCTAACTTTTGAACGGCTGGTCCGATTGACTCGCGGCAAAAATGGCGTCGAGCAGTTTTTTCTCCTCTTTCAAAACGAGTAGCTGTAAGACAAAATCCGTTCACTAGAACCAAAGTTAGAAGATTGCTGTCGGGGGGGGGGGGGGTCAGTGAAATTTGATGAAAAATGTTTTGGTGAAGGTCCCAGGTCGAAATTCCACACTTTGGAAAATTTTCAAAATTTTACCCATACAAAGCCACTCTGACACTTAGGATTTTTTCAGGTGAGCTACGACAGTCCACCCTCCCAACCTGGCCGGCACACCACGCCAACCTCGACAGCACATCACCGCGCGCTATACGACGGTCGACCAGATGGGGGGGGGGACGTCAGCGAACCTGGCGGACGCACTTGGCCGGCACACCACGACACTCTGTCGTTCCAGAGGGGGGGGACGTCAGCGACGGCGGCCATCTTGCGCTATCCAGAAGTGGAGTTTTACTTACTACTGGTGTTTGTATATCTTACAGGGTTGTCCATGGCATAGACCTTACACAGAGTCGGCCCATTGACCCGTGGTCGTGGACATTTGGTGAGATAGCCCAAGACGATGCATTAGATCCAAGGGTCCACCGTAAACCGCCTACCTTCGCTTCCTTGCTTCCAAGGGTGGTGTCAGGGCGGCCTGAGAGGTGTCAATTGATGGCCCGTCGCGGAAATCGAGAAAATCTCTTCGGGAGTATAATGAATGTAATCCTCGGCCTATAGCCTCGGAATTTTAACATAGTCATGCACCTCTGTATTTCCGAAAATGTCATGATATCCCCTTAACCTTCACATAAACATGCATCTACGAATCATACCATGATCATCCATTACACTATTCACATCAAATATAGGACTGGAAATTCAAATGCAAGTTCTATCTACAATACTTTTTGCCATGGCATTTGAGTAGTCATTTTTACAACTTTCCCTAATCGCTTGAATTGCCTGGGTATGAACACATCATCCTTCCCTTTTATAATTACAGTTGAAGTTACTTAGAGCTGCAGAACACCCTTTCACAGATTCTTTGATATGAGCTGGCTATTGTTGAAGGAAAATCTTCTACATGTATTTCCCACATGTGCATGTTTTAAATGCTTTCAATGCGAAAATCAATTTAATCAATCGGCTTTTGTACTCACAAGTAATTTCTCAGAATGTTTAGCCATTTTGGCATCGTAAAGCAATAATTATTATTCATCATTATTCAAAAATTATATTTTATCATATTGCTATTTTCACTTCGTATTCTTGTAAAGGCGACGAAATATTTTGAGTGATCGCAATAGATTTTTTGCGCGGAAGATCAACCGGTGTCATCGGCTTTCCAACAACTGAACGCACATGCAATTGCATCTGTTTATGGCAGACATATAATCGTTTATGTGTTGTTATTTTTAGTGTTGTAATTTTCTTTGTAAAATACATTTGATATCATTTCTAAATAAACTGCTTTCATAAAGAGATAGCTTGATTTCTGATAAAGCGCACGTGTATTTGGAAATTTGAATTTTTCAAATTGATAAATAATCGGAAAATCATAATATAATAGAGTTACAATAAAGCAACCAGAAAGTTCAAACAAACCGACCACGACTTAATGTACAGTTGCTTTCTTTTAGAATCACACAAGACACATTACAAAATATAGATTGCTTTTAAAATCACATATTTGAATCACACGGATATAGAGACGCTATGACCTGCCTTGAAATTCGGATGTAACAACTTTAATTAGCATTACGTGCAAGCAGTATTCATTTCTCAAAAGGCATGCTGAAATTATTCTTTGCCTGAGATTCAATCTCTTTCAAATATGGGCGTTTTGTTCAGCGTAACGATATCAGGGTGGTTGGTACGAAAAGGTAAATACTATGTTATAATTAATAGACAAGGAATTTATAGTTGCATTGCAAAATTGTTTCACTAGATTGATTAGATATTAATTAGAATAGAATTCGATTATCTTCAAATTTTAAATTTTCGATAAGGACGCTCACTGTAAGCGTACCATGCGCCTCTATTACAATTATCAAACCAACTATTTACAAATACAGTTTATATAGAATTTCATATCTTATTAGAAGGCTATCTCATATCATATTTTCAAGTGCCTTGTGTAGAAAGGAACACGTCTTTTGAGGGGAAGTATCAAGTGCACAATACTTTTGGACCACATTTACTTGAAAATAGGCCTTCATTAGAAATAGATTTTTGCCCCGAACCAGTTGGAATCCATAATCAATTCTTGACACACTTGGGCCCTAAATTTCTTGCATGGATGTAACTGTATCAGGGTGGGAAAACGTGCGCGAACTTGTTTTCATGCAAGATGGAGCACCACCACACTTCACGTGTACGGTACGTACGCCTACTTGGTCGGACAACCATTTTCATCGAAGATGGCTAGGAAGAAGAGGACCACATGAGTGGCCAGCTCGGAGTCCCGGCCTTACGCCGGGAAAAGTTTACAAGAGCAAGGCACGAAAAACAAAACTGCTGCAAGAACGAATGTAGGATGTTTTAACCAACGTTCTTCTGGATTGCAGAAGTCAGTGGATTCCATTTCATTTCATTGGAGCAAGTTAATCAAAAGTTCAGGTACACATATCGAATATTGACTATCTGGACATTTTATATGATATTTTATATTGGTTAATATGTCACTAATGGAAGAATTGAAATTAATTTTCACTGCCTAGATGATTTTAATTTTATCTCTTGAAGATAAAAAGATACCAAGTTTTTTAAAAAAAATTCTAGAAAGAAAGAATCTTTTATGAGAGAATCAAACTTTTGATTGAATTTTGACTGAATTGATGAGCACCACACCGGACTCGGTCGGTTTTTGCGACCATGTTTGCCTTCGGTCATGTTTGATTTCGGTTTGATGTCTGCTAGAACAGACTCCTGAGCACCAACTTCCCGGGAAACCGTAGTACAAGAGGCAGAGCTCGGGTCGCCAGGCTCTCACTTTCTGTCATCCGATAACAGCGCCATTGGTTCCATTGCTATTGCTCGGTATCACACGACACCGCTGCTGTTCAGTGTAGGGCTAGGCTCTGAAGGCGGCTGCTATAGCTCTGACACTGTGCATGCCACCTAAAGTCGACGGTGCAATTATCTTCCTCTGCTTCCTCCAGTAACTGCCGCTGTTTGGTCCGGGACATTGTCCGGGATTTCTTATTTCCACAGCGTGCATATTCGCAGCCGTCCACCATATCTAATGGCCGTTCTTATCCACCACTTGCAACCTGCTAACTAGGTATTACAGTGCCTTTTAATAAGTATCAATTTGGTTGCTCGAGGAGACAGTTATCATCACATTTAAAAGATAATTTTTGAGCTTTTATGGGCCATTTCGACTTGAAGTTGACCCACAGATCGGTCAAAATGGTGACTAATTGAAAGAGATAAACGCGATTCTATTGACATCACAGCAAATTTCAATATTATAATAGAGCAGAGACAGTCTAGATGACAAATTGGGTTGATCTGACTTTTATCTAGACTGTCTCTGCTTTTGACTTCATTTTCACATGTTGAGTTACGTTGATAAGGCCGAAACATGTCAAGTTAACAAGACATGCATTTCTCTTTTTAGCATCAATCAATTTATTATGAGCATTCTTCGCTCTTTTTATTTACAAAGTTGCAGGCAGGCATACTTGCTTCAATTTGAAACTTCAATTTGCCACTTTAATGTGCAGTTTGTAAATCGGTATAACACTTAGCTGATTCTGTATATTTTTGAGGAAATTACATTCTCGAGATCTTTTTTAAAATATTCTCTAGAAGCCCGATGCAAATTTAAACTCCTATTATTAAGTTAAGGCGCACATCTTTTCTGAGTCAGTCGTCATTAAGTCTATCTTCTTAAAGTCAAAGCCAGAAGACATCAAAAGCTTTGACAATCATATTACCGAGTCTTACTCAGAAAACTTTATCGAAAGCGAAAAGCGATGAGTTTCTTACTGAGCTCTTACTGTCTTACTTTCTCTCTCTCTCTCTCTGAGTCTCTGAGGTCTTGCTGTCTAATTATAAAACAACGATTTTATGAAAGACGGCACATGAGGAAACTCCAAATAAGAGAAAAATGAAGAAAGAAAGTTCACACAGAAGCCTAAATGAAAAGATGCTTCAATAGTTTAACTAATTAGTTAAATAATTTGTTCCTGTGATGTTATCCTGGCTCTGCCGTGCGGCTGATAATCATAGATTGCAGAGTGCCAGTTACTACTGCTCAGTGTTTGCCCAGACAGTCAGTGGTGTAATACGGTTTCAATTATGTCGTTTTATAATGATAGAATGTCAGATTTCTGTGATCGAGAGCATCTATGTAGGCGCAGCAAGTATACAAGATACGAATAATGCGACAAATATGCGACGAATATTTTCCATGGAAATCCGACACTCAATGATAATAATAAAGGATCAGCACATTAAAAGCCACATCGCATCGTGGACAGTAGCTGCCATGACAACGGCACCTAGACGTTGGAAGCTTCCACTAACTGACAATGGGAAAGTGTCAGGGTTACTCTTCTTACTTTCCTATGCTCCAATTTTCCGGGCGGAAGTGTATTGTAACTTAGAATTTCCAGGAGAAAAACGGCTGAAATTTTTGGAAGCTGTCAATCTTCCGTGTTATTCTATTTCCCCCCTCTTTACCTTTAAAACGTTGTTTAACAAGATTCAAACTGAAGATATAACACTCAGATTTTATTAACCTGCATCTCTGTTAAGATTTAGACTGATTTAAAGAAGAATCTGTATGTCTCTCTTTTTCCGAGGGAGAAATTAAGTAGGCCTTATATCGGTTTTTCGACATTCGGTCATCAATTTAGATTGGGGGAAAGAGAACGTCATAACACCGGCACCTTGAGAGTGTACTTTGTAAAGATTCACGATCATTGTATTTTCTCTACAAATATAGAATCTTTTTGATGAAATGCATGCACATGTAACTTACAATTAACCGCATTAACCTTCGTACTACGATAATATTTTTACCTGCATCGCCTACGAAATGGGGTACACGGGTACCCCAGCAATCTATCTCTTCTACAGTATTGCTAAACATATAAAGTACTCTGATAATTGATCTGATATCCCTTTGCATTCCTCACGAACTTATTTACAGCGGCTTGATGTTAAAGGAACGATTGAGTAGGAGAAACAACTTCAATTAACAAAATTTTGCAATTAACTCAAATTTCACTCATCAAAGCAACTACTGCAAATTACGAAGTTTATTGCGAGTGAGAAGAGTACACGAACAAATTGCATTTGAAGCAGCGATTACGGCTCTTTCCGTCCTTTTCTCTGCCGCATTTGTAGCACCTTCCGCTTCCTGATATTGTGGTTCGTGTTGGCTGGCTAAAGTCCTCCTCAGCGATGAAGCCGCAGGCAGCATGAAGATCATGCCTGAACTGGATTGCGAATTCTGGATTGCGATTACAACGCAGATGAAACCATAAATGAAATTTGCGTTTACTGTTAATAAAACCCCTTTCATTTATCTTCAGTCGACGTGAAGAGATTCGGATCGCGGCCCATTTGGAAGGAATCTGGATTGCGCAAATTTCTGAAGTAGACTAATCACTTGCCCAGTGCGTGCAAGCCCACTGGATGTAGTCTGCCAGCTCATTCATGGATTATGCAGTCTGTCAATAGCTCACTGCATTCTTCCAAGGCTTTCCTTAGATCATTATTTTGTCCTGCCTCTGTGATAGCAAGGATATCATAATCCCTTCTGTAAATCATCGTCAAAATAATATCAGCGGCGACTCCTAAGAGGGGTACCCGTGTACCCCAACAGCAAAAATTAAAACTTTGTTTACTTTTTCTCTTCTGCACTTCATTATGAACTAACTTCTCTATTTGTTTCATGATGTATAAGTTAAAAGGTTCAAACATGTGAAATTGTACTTTTCAATGATAAATATTTTCAAAGAAACCTGCAGTGAAATAGTGCTGGGGTACACCTGTACCCCATTTCGTAGTGCAAGGGTTAAGGCAAGAAATTGCATCTATAGAATGTTTCAGTAATTTAATTTTTCTTAAGATATAGCAACATTGACTTAGATTGGTGCCTGACCTCAAAATGGCCTTGAAATGCTTTTAATTTGAACATGAATTTTTTGGTCTATTTTCTTACACTTTGAAATATTCCATACACGTTACAGTTTTGAAAATATGAAATACCGCAATTGCAGTATCAAGTTGTCATCAAATACAATTAATTAAAACATGACATTAAGTGCTTATGTGATTGATCATAACAAAATTCTCTTACAGAACAGGGCCATGTTACTGATGAAATGATTTAAAAATCAATTCTGTCCCTTTCGTTTCACAAAATCAATCTACAGATTGTTTACATCAACTTTTGATTTCTAATGATTGTTCTGCAATTCTTAGCATCTAGTTTTCTATCATATTTGAGTGAAACTTGGGTGATTCAAGCAGGAGATATTTTTCAATATGCAGTATATATGAACATGAAACTTAAGACATGTGATAATGCATGCAAATGCAATGTCATGCCTTTCTTTCAACTGGAAGGAACTGTCAACCACTCTAGGATTATTTTGAGTCAAGATGAGAGAGCAAGCAAGGACAAATATTGTATCAACATTGTGCTTGATGAACTATTATGAACTATTATGAACTATTATCTGATTCCTATCTCAATCCTCCAATTCAAAGTCGAAGATGAAAATGAAATGATACATATATTGTGATCTATGTTTCTATAAGAATAACAACAATAGTTTCGGTGGTCTACGCGCATGCTTATATTGTACAGTGCTCTATTTCAGAGTTATTAGACAAAGCAATTAAATTTAGTAGTTATAGGGAAAATATTTCGGCTACTGTCAATACGTGTGGATCCGAAAAATTCAAAATGAGCATTTGTGGATCTGCTGTCATCAAGTTTTTAATTTGTTGCAAAAAGCAACATATGATCATTGACGAAATGTGTGCATAGCACCCCAGTCAATATGGTCGAGAATCTTTTGGACAGAGAAGATTCAGGATTGCCGTGGCAGGAGATTACCCATCCCATAAGATGGGAATAGCAATTTCAGTTACGGGAATAGATGTACACAGTTGTAGGCACATGTGTACTTATACCTACCCCATTGACCAGTTGCTTTGCAGGTTGACTAGGCACTGGCACCGTACGAGCAATATGCTGGAATATAGTGTACACTATAATTATGCACGTGCCAAAACACCTGTATATACTTAATATTATTAACGATCCACTTCATAGCGCTACAATTGCTACAAGCAAGCATCCACTCGCATCTGTTAGTAGGAATATTTCATGTAGGGACGATTTTTGTTGTAGGCCTATCATGCTTACATTAGCCTGTCTTTATGCACCGATTGTGTTTTTTCAACTATTTTAGGCCTGACTAGTTGAGAACAGCTACCCATATAATGGCATATTATAGCTTCTAATAAGGAAGGCAACTTTGCTTTTCAAAATACAAGTTAACTACAGCTATAGAAGCGCTTTGCTTTGATTATCTAACAACATGCGTGCTACCGGTACCTAAAAGTTGTAAGCTACGTGGAGGCATCAAGACTTGATTTAGGTCTATCACGCATGTACACGGTATATAGATTTGCATAGTTTCCTTGACACAATCAGCTGCCTTTCTCCTTTATATCTCATAGATTTAAGGTCCCGATTCAGACAAATAAGTTCGAATAAACCTGCTTTTCTCTTCTTATCAAGTTTGATTGCATTATCGCAAAATTGCACATTCTTAATACTACACATGTACATCAAACATTTATACCATTTAATAAATATACAAATTCAATTAACCTTTGCATTTTGGCGGCATACATGTAGTCTTGAAGCAACTTCCTGAGTTCTGCCACAAAGGACTTTGAAAAGTACACAAAATAATTTGTTTCATTGCTGAGGTCTGGAGTGCAATTTATCGACAAAGCAGGAAGCAAACCATTTAGTTGCCTTTCAAATGTTATACGTAATCAATTATGACAAAATATAACGGTGACACAAGCATGAAAGATCAAATATATAAGCTGAGGTGGAGAAAAAAAGAAAAACCTGCAGAAAATTGAATTGATAGAGAATAGAGTTAGACATATCTTCATAAACATAATATACAATATACAGTATTGGACAGAATGGATGTGAAATTTTTGAAACCTGTGAAATTTTCCAACTTTAATGAAGTTCCTTGAATGCGGAAAGCAAAACTTCAAAACACCATGATTTCTGAACATGGTTATAGATCATATTTATCAAAATTATCAAGTTGTGATTGATCAGTCAATAAGAACCATGTACATATTTTGTACATGTGCAGGTCAATTAATTAACAAATAATTGGAATGATGGCCCCTGTTTTATAGCATTGACTAGATGTCTGTCATTCATATTCAGTTGCGTTTTTTATATTCTTCATGCTTGCAAAAAAGCCCCAGCGGATTGTGGTTAGTCGAGCATCTTGTTAAATCGCTGGCTTTCTCACGGGTGGGGTGAAGACCGAGAATTGAGCTACTAAAGATTAATCGGAAAATGTCACTAAGCGCCAATCTTTCTCAGTGAATGCCTCACACCTTTTGAAGAGAGCAATGCTGTAATTTATATTTCTTGGGAGATAGAGGTGGTTTATTTTGTCGGTAGGACTTCAAACTAACCACAGACAGACTTCTGCTAACTCTTCCTCTACTAGGTATTCGCAATTTATCTGGAGACTTGCTCGAATAGCTGTTGCAAATTTCATAGGAAGTCTTTGAGTTAGAGCTTTTGCGCTCGAAAACAATAACTGATTTTTTATTGTTATATGTGCGCCAAGGCGTAGCAGAATATTCTAAGCTAGCGCAAGGAGTAACTCTTTAAAACATTGTGCGCATGATAATGGATCAAGAGTGTCCCATTAAACCTCTGAGCAAGTCAACGTCAAAAAAAGCAGGCTTTGTTTCTGCCCACAAAACAGGTTATTACTTCTTGTTTCTTGACTTTTGAAATTTAAATTTATATCTTCTGCCTCCTATTATGCAACTCTTGCAATAAAGAATCGCAAATGTGCTCTTCAAAACAGCTATCTTTACCAATTTTGAAGCGACCCGCCAGACATGGAAAAATCTCAGGGTGATGTATCCATTCTGTCTACTATATGTAAGCAATATCAATTGCCAACTGCATGTACGCATGTGTACGTGCTATAACCCAATTGTCGTAGATTAAAATGTACAGACAAATATCAAAAATTAGATACAAAACTATCGGAATAAAATTTATAGTTAAATAAATCGTGCATCGCAGTGTTGCATAACGTCACTTTGAACGCCGAAATACAGCGATTTTGTTATCAGATAATCATTTTATACAGCTAAACTTAACAATTAATAAAAGTTAAACTGCAATATGTCATTGTTTGTACTGATCGCATCAATTTATTTAAATTCATTGCACTCACATCTACTATAAATGGTGAACTGTATGGAAACTGTAAGCTTCAAGAAGTTTCTGGCGATAGTCTAATATTTCAATTAACTATAGTTCAGCAGGAATGTGAAATGTATACTGAACGTGATGGATTAAACGTTTTAATGTCTAGATTTTACCTTGAGGATAAATGACTGCGCATGACATTACTAAAACTTAGTGTAAGAGATTATTCTTGCTTTTGACATTTCCAAACTGAAGATTTATCCGTTAAGTCAATTATTTTCCCAACACTGTCAAGTCATTTGTTCTGACTAAGACAAACTCTGTATGGAGCTAAAAATAGGCGCAACTATTCATTATCCTGCAATTTCCTAACACAGACTTTATTTTAGTATAAAGTTCACCTTCATTTAGATGCAAATTTCCCAACTTTACAATATGTGAACGAAGTGAGGTACAAATATGGAAGTTGTAAATTAAGGTATGTAATCCTACAATCATTTCGTCGTTTGAGAAACTTTTTAGCAACTGAGTCTTCTGCGAAATAGGTCAGACAGACTCTCTTAACTTATTGTGATAAACTCATAATTTGCCAGAGCTACAGAATATCTGAACTGTCAGGAGAATCCTTTGAAGAATACTCAAGAAATCTTTGAAAATGTGGGATGAGAATATGTAGGTGGTAACTTGCACTTACTTTAGAAAAGATAACAAAGCATCTTCGATAGCTGATGCGATAAGTAATAAATGATTAACTATATTTATGCGAGATTGAATCAAAATTTAAGCCTGTAGAGGCCTAGTTTAACTGTAATTTAATCCTGTAAGATTTTGATAGATTTATTTCTGTTACAACTTTTAATTGTTTCATAATTTAGAGACTGCAATTTCCACTTGCTTTGTTTGCTCAGTCTCAAGATTTCTTCTGATTTTCTTTGTATGTGTTCAATACATCCTGCTATCGTACATATCGTTCTGGAATTTGATTTTCATGCAGGAAAATAGATAGGCCGCTTCAGATAGTCGAAATTTCAAGCTGGTCTTCTTTTTTTATCAAAAATGATGTTTCACCTTGAGTAACAAACTTTTCCGGATAACTTACGCTTATTTTATGAAGATTGGCCGTCACATAAACAACAAAATGCAGCATGTCCATTCGATGTGCTTATTAGACTCCGAACTGAGTACAGTGTGGTAATGCATGTGCCTCGAGCGCATATTTAAACAACACGTAGTCTATGTAGCAGATCCTCCAAAAACTTTCTTATTTAACAGGTATTAAAAACGGCATTTGATAGAATCGATACCCAGCACCTACCGGATATTCAATTATCAGCATGCAACATTATTATACAGCCCACAAATACGACTAAATATTGATTGAAACAGTCATTGATTGAAACAACTCATTTTTATTTGCTGTGTCGTTTCATTAAGATATAGTTTTTCTAAATTCACCACCCAAAGGATAGCATTAGACCACAATCAAATGGTAGGATTTGAGATCAAAGTTCCATTTCTAAGGTCGATTATACCTTCATACGCGGATGACAAGTTGGACCTACCTGGGCTAGGAATACATGTACGAGTAGATTCGGAGTTCTCATTCTCATGGGATATAATACTGGTATTTCATTGAAATGGTGGATTGCTATTTACGACATGCAGATCGTGGTGCAAGTGAAAAGTACCATTACGCTCTCCATTAGGTCAAGGGACCATGGTACCATTACGCCAAGGCATATCGTATTTTAAGCATGAGCATTGAGTATGAATATTCTATAGGCACATCTCAGCTTGCATAAATACAAGCAACGCATTGAATAAAATGGTATGTAGTACTATTACATAGGTTACACACTGATAACGGAAATTATAAAATATACATGCTTTATTCGAGCACTCAAGTCAGTGATCGAGTAATACTCGAGTAATGCGAACACTAGTAAATACATTCATGTCAATTAGGATATCTAAAAATCGATTGTATTTATCCACCCATTCAAAAATATTCATAACTCCTCCTTGATTAAATCCTCATTACCGCGAATGATGTGTAGAGTAAATGGAGCAAAGTGTTTTAAATGATGAAAGCACTTTTCAATCCATACTGCAATATCACCTGAAGCAAGTCAAAATGCAACATTTGACAATCGAAGACTGAAGTTGATATAAGGCAACCGATCATAATGAGTTTCGACTGTCAACCGATCCAATGTAACTGTTGTTCCTTGTGGAATTCTCTTCCTAATAAGGATATAATATGCGAACTGAATCACATGTAAACACATCCAAACGCAGAGTTCTTCTTCGGTACATTGAATCGATAATATAGACGCCCACATCATGGATTTGAATGTTTTGAGATATGGTCAATTATTAATCTATAGAACGATTCGCAAAAATGTATCACCTTCCTTTCATGCATTTTTAACTTATATTATGAAGACAGTTTTAGTGTGAAAGTATTCTTAAGCATGTGATCGCTAGTGTGCTCAAGTAAATAGCTCAATATGATTGCTCGCAGTTATTATGAAATATATATATCGATGAAAAGTACAATTAACAAAATAAATTCATAACTTAGTCTGTAATCAAAATACTTTATGATCCTACCCTGATTGTAAATGACATTACCGACTCGCCTCCGATGTACATTTGTATACGGTAGCTATTAGTACAAAGCCCATTACGTTTTTTGTTGTCATCTCTTACAGAAGACCCTAATTCAAGTAAAGCATTCACTTTACTTTTCATGAATATAACTTTCTCCTTCATGCTAACTGCATCTACAATGCAGCAATTGAGCTGATCAGGTCAGGACATTCTATTCATTGGCAATAGCGCACATCAAGTATTTCAGCCGCAGCGAAGCAGAAGCAATGAAGTCAGTTGTCCAATTAATTAATACAGAGATCTTATGCTTGACGCTTGACTCCCAATGAAGAGGAGTGTTACTTCACCTGACAGATTTTCACTATTCCTTTTGTTTGATAGCCATTGACTTTGACAGCATTTTGTGATGACACTGGAGAGAATGGGTCATTATATTTGGAGATTTGACTTATCCAATGCATTTTAAATGAAAACTTGATAAGTTCATAAGTATTATCCGATCTACAGGTTGAAAGCGGGATTATATAAAACTTGATGTAATTAAAGAATAGAGTGAATCTGATGTATACGCAACCAAATTCTTAATGAAACATGTGCAAATTTCCAAAAGTTGAAGTAGTTTGAATTTCAGTTCATGTTTTAGGGTGAACCGCTTTTTTATGAATCAGTCGGTGTGGCAATGATATCAACAGACGGTAAAATGATTGCGCACTTGCTACTGTAGAGAATTTTAATTTGTTCTTGATGCTTCAATTGTTTAAGAAACACTTTTGGTGGTCGTGTACTTTGAATCATCAAGGTTCTCACATAGGTTCTTACATTGTTTTTCACGAATGCGAGATGACGACGAAATTAGCAAAATTTTAGAGATTTTTAGGAAATTAAAGAACATTTTATATAACTAAATTGAAAAGCAGCATATCACCCTTAATATGAGGTAATGATGTCTATATTTAAGCTTAGTTCTTTCTTAGTATTTTGCTTCTTCCATATAGTAACTCAGCACAGATGAAAGATAACATAGAGTGTAATCAAATTTGTTGCACGATTTTCCAATAGGGTAGTTATTTTAATTTTGTTTTCTTCCGCTTCTGGATTCCTCGAATTTTTTAGCCGTGCCGTGACTTAATTTAGTAATAAGTGGTAAGGCATTTTTTCTCAGGCATCATTGATTCCAAAAGCACTCATTATCATACTCACTCACAAGTTACTAGTCACTAATAAAGCGATGATCCGCAGGTCACCCGCCTCTATCTAAAGCAGCGACAAGTGAATTCTACATTTCTATTCCATGAAAGCATAGAGTTTGATTTGACGAAGAGAGACGACCCAAGATAAGCCTATTCGATGAAAAAATATTTTTCCCAAAATTTGTCTACATTTTCATGCTTTCGAAGCATCAAGTATATTATTTATTCATTTATTCATTTCATCTTAGCCACAGAATCTGTGATCAGATCACAATCAAAGTGGAAAAATTACATAATAACAAAGAACTAAGCCAGTATTCAATTTAAGTAACATTGAGCAATACATGCTTTTTCAAATTTTTCTTGAAACCGATATTCACACCGACAGTTTTCTGGGAGGGAATTCCACAACTTAGGATCCAAAACTTCAAATGTATTTCGAGCCACATGACGTTTAGCAATGGGTTGATAGAGGAAAGGAGTTTTGTGCGAACGAAGCAAGGAAGTCTATGATTTAGAATCAGAGACCGAGTTCAGTTGTCAAAAAATGAATTAATTATTAATGGATTCAATTTTTGATTTTTGCGACGCCTTCAAATCTATTTGATTGATAGCGCATCGTTTATCCGATCCATCGCCTGGAGTCCTTTGGGAAAAAATTATTTTATCATTTCATTAAATGGCAAATTGTATGCAAACATGAAACCGGTTTGATAAATTTCTGACAGATTGTTTCATAAAGAATTGAAATGGGTAAACGTAAATTACGTATAGAAGGTCGTTTCCAAATTCAACAAACTTTATATGTTTGGAACGCTCATGTTCTGAAATTGCTCCTGTGAAAATTTCATGACTGTGCTATAAATATAGCAGTCCGTAGACTAAACAATGTTTCAATCTTTTGCAATTTGCTTGGAATTCAATTCACATTTTCATCGTTAAGCAGAAGCGTGACTCATCACTCTCATGCATGCATGCATGCATATGGCATAGGGAGACGAGAACAGTTCATGCATAGGCAGACGAGAACAATGCTGTGTAATCGAAAGATATCGAATTCATTCAGTTAACTTGTTTTGTGCCTATCAGTAACATGCGAACTGCTGTACTGAAAGCTTAACAGAAAAGCTATCTTAGGTGTCAAGCAGAGGCTTTGATCCAAAGTGGCCAGCCAGCTGCCACTGTGTCGCAACAATTAAAGGTCCCCAAAAGAACTATTTTTTCTTTTGGTTGCGAAGAGGCTGTCAGCGGCCTGATGGAAAGTCTTTTGGCCGATCAAGGCTGACTTCTCGCAGATCAAATCGCTACATCACCAGTGTGGTCGATAGTGATCGTTCTACCTCTTTATCCGAGCTCTTAGCAGGTTATAATCTTTCCAGGACAACTGTTTGGAGACGACTTAAGGAGCTGAACTACTCCAGCCGTAAGAGACCATCGAAGCTGAATCTGTCCGAGCGACACAAGAAACTGAGACTACAGTGGTCAATGAAACGTTGCCATTGACGGAATCTGTGGTCACGCGGCGTTTGGTCGGATGAGGCAACTGTCCAATCAAAATTCAAAAATGGACATCTACCTATTTGGTTGAAGTCTGGGCTAGACATTCCTGATCTTTTTTTATATCGAGGACTCAGGACGATTGCAGGAAATTGCTCATCTGTGGAGCCATTTGGAGTGATGGTCGCAGTTCATTTCATGTTATGAGGGAAAACATGAACTCGGAAAGCTGCGTTCGAGTGCTCGAAGAACATGTTTATCCTTTAGCATTCAGTTTAGGTGATCCATCATCTGATTGGATTCTCATGGATGAGAATGCTCCATGCCATCGTGCCAGGGCAACTCAATTGTATAAAAGACAGCCAGGAATACGAACCTTAGACTGGCCGGCAAAGTTTCCTGACTTGGATCCAATCGAGCATGTCTGGTCTATCTTGAAACGGCGAGTTCGTCTACGAATTTGTCCTGGCAATGATTTGAATCGGTTGGAATCTTTGGTGAGGCAGGAGTGGAATCAGATTGATCAACAGATTATCAGAAATTTGATCGGCGGTATGCGTGATCGCATCCGAAAGGTAATAGAACTTAGAGTACGGTTGCGATTTGTAAATTGAGCGTTTTAATATTTTTAGTAGGCCTACAGGTTTCTCATTTGAAAGCTGAGAAAATATTCTCTCGAATGATGTATGTATGGCACGTTTTTGTGCGACACGATTGGAAAGCATGAGAATCGAATGAATTTCGTCACAATTTAGGTGGCTTCTATGATCAGCTCAGTTGGAGGGTGATCCAAAGCTTCTCTCTCAAAATAAAACTTAGTATTCGCCACATAAATAGTGCTTTAGAAAAAAGTATTTTAAGAATTACCTCGAGCACTTACAAAACACAAAATATGATAAGCATTAAAGATAAAATTTCTTTTAGTGAGTTATCCTCCGTAGTGTATAAATATACTTGTGAGCATTGCAGTCAATGCTACGTCGGTGAAACCCGTCGCCATATATCTACTAGGATAAACGAGCATGTGAAAGATCGACCCCCATATGAAATATCGCTTCATGCTCATATCCCAGATAAAGATGATTTTAAAATTCTCATTCGCACTCCATACAAAAAAATTGCTGAACGATTGTACATAAAAGTCATTTCTTCATTCACATTGTCTCATGAATAACCGCAACCAATCACAACCATTTCTCGTGTATTGAGTTTTCATGTCATCAAGTCTTGTATATATTTCATCATTTTTCATTGATGGTTGTCACTGATGATGGTAGCTTGCCTACTGAAACATGTTTGAAAATAAACCTGTCAAAAGTTTACGACTCCTAAATGTCAAAATGAAAATAATAATATCTTTGCTAAGTGCACGGACAAGGTACCGGTACCTAGCGATGGTCAAAGGAGCCGGAAGCCGCCACCGTATAAGTAACGTTGTCATGACAACGCATGTGCGCGACGCAATATTGCTTTCAATGTGCATGTGTGTTCTTGTCATTTAATATTATTAAGTGTCAGCTTTCTATGACTTCGACCATAGATATCCGATACTCTGATTATAACACTATAGTTACTTATCTCCTGATCTTCAATGCGGGAGATCAGGCCGGAGGCACACAGAATGCTGCTATTTTACATTTTTCTATCAGAATGAGTGATAGCGCAATGACGGAGTTGTTGATTGCAAGAGGCACAGATATCAACGGTAATACCCAATAAGGGAAGTACACGCCAGCATGGTAAAATAACTTTTAGAAAATGGGACTGATGTCAGACAAGTTTCGTCGAACGAGTTGAATGCTGCAGAGAATTCCAACTCGAAATATATAAAAACCTTATTGAAACAACATTCAGCTCAAAGAGATGAGTCGAGCAGCAGTTCATGTAGTGTGCAATAAAGCAGGGATTCCATACTTTGAATTTTTTAAGGGAAATAATTCTTCTTCATGACTTCAATAAATGAAGCATTTTATTCTCCAACGACATATTTTTGACTTTTGAGTGAAGTATCACAGCAATACCCCAAGGTGTTCAGAATGATTCTAAGGACGCAGGCACAGAGAATCAACCATAAGTCATTAGCCATAAGCCATCACTCTCGAGTCGCGTCACGATCCTACGTAAGTCACAAGCCATGAGCCATAAGCCACAAGTCATTAATCATAAGCCGTAAGTCATAAACCATGACAAATAAGTCATAATCCATAAGCCATAAGAGCTGTCTAACACATACGACATTTTGCCGCGCGATTATTGCTAAAATTTAGAATTGGATTTCGTTTCTGTGACTGTCAATCATCGGACAAACCATTTCGATCTCTCCATTTCATGTGACATAGAAAGTGGATGTGTCTTAGCTAATTGGAGAATTACTTGAACCAAAATTACTCTGAAGGCAGGCTTCAGTTGCTTTTGTTTTTGTTTTCATCGAAATCGGTAGAAAATTTTCTATCAGAATATCTAAAATTTATTGCATAGTTCGCTACAATATTCAAAATCAGCATAAAATATACATATTTCAGCTATTTTGTCCCACTTTCTACTCTGTGTAATAGACATGTAAGCTCATTCGATAGACATAGAAATCTCAGCAACCTATTCAATCAGTACATCGATGTAAGTGGTCGCTTGCGTCATCCATTCATATCACAAGTCAACAAATTTTCGCGAAGCGACCACTTTCGGAACATCGATAAGAAAAGTAAAACAACTTTCACAATCTACTGCATCTATTGTTAATACAGATTGTTTCATAAAAAATGGATCACCCTTAAACATCGCCTTAACTTCAACTTTGTCTAACTCCGCCAAACTTGAACGAATTTCTCTGAAATTTGGAAGATATGTCAGTTGTGCTACTAATATCATTGTTGGAAATTTCAAGCATGAATATTGAGTTGTTTTCCTGTTACAGATAAAAAGTGATAATTTATCTTCATTAGCAATGTTACACAAAATCATACCTCACTCTTATAAATTAATTACATTTGTTATTTAATAAATATGTTCTACAAGCCAAAAGCTATCAAGCAAAACAAAAATAAAGAAAATCGGTCAATCAGAGCCAGTATAGCACCATTTTTCATCAACAATAATGTAACTGCTACATGTGATTAACTGGACTTCATGTTCCATAGCTTCCTGACTTCGTTGCGGTGGTGTTGGCAGCACTCCTGATTGCTTTCAGCTAGAAATCTATCTCTTACCGGTTGAAAACACTACAAAGCACAAATGAACAATAACGAGATCGCATTTACAAAAGGCAAAGTGTCAGCCTTGCTAGAACTAGGTTTTTCTTTGCGAGCTACAAGCAAGCGACTAAATGTCCCTTACACAAATGTGCATCGATGGCATAATGATGATTTTCGACTCTGTCGTAAAGAGGGCTCTGGCCATCCACGCAAAACATCCAAACGTAGAGACCGCCTAATTTTGAGATTTGTTAAAGTTGATCCAAGTCTCTCGTTAACTGAGATGGTTGCACTAGACTCGTCTATTTCTAAGTGGCATTTGGACCAATGGCCGCTCTGAACTTCACATACAGCAAGGAACCATAAATTCTGAACGCTATGTGAATGTTTTACGAATGAACATTGGCCAAATGACAGATCAACTTGGTGATCCATCGACTTGGTTATTTATGGATGATAATGCTACGTGTCACAGGAGTAGTAGAGTCAACTTATGCAAGTCTCAATTAGGGCTTAGGACCTTATCTTGGCCAGCTCGTTCTCCTGATCTGAATCCCATAGAAAATGTATGGAGTATTCTAAAACGTAACGTTCGTCGTTCACTGCTACCTACAGATGGCGTATCACAACTTACGTCACTGTTAAAAGAGAGTGGAGAAAGTTAGATCAGTCAAAAATCAACGATATCATCGAATCAATGCCTAGACGAATTGGTAATGTCATTGACAATAAGGGTAGGACCACAAAATATTAGCTTCTTAAGAACCGTTACTGTATCATAGCTTATCAGATTATATAAGAACATTTAAATATATTAGGGACATGAAATAACATGAAAAATGCTTTCTGTATCATGCTTATGTTTTATTTAGTCAAATTTTTAGGATGATCCACTTTTTATGAAACGGACTGTATCTCCTGCTTTTGCAAGTGTTCCAGTCTAGTCAGTCAATAATGCATAGTGCATGGGCAGGCCCCTCTAGGACTCTTGCATGTTATGCAAATACTTCTCTCCATGGTGAAAGTCATGCCAGACATAAACTTCATATTCTGGGAATCATTTTGGTGTGTAAATCACCAAAATCCGAGCACTGACGACTGAGAACGAAGTCAAAATGTAAATTAGCGACACTGACTGACTTCAGTCGGTGTCGATTGCACGCGCATGGAAGACACTATTGTTTGAAGTATGCGAAGGTCAATAACCTCAACACTTTCAAACTTCAAATGTATTATTTGTGATAGAATCGGTTCTACTGAACGAAATTTAGCGATTCGGAATGCGTTTTAATCACCGCAACACACTGCACTCAGAAATGTTCTCAGATTGACGCAATGTTCTAGATCGGTCAAAACTCAAAATCCCCTCAAAATACCGCGATTTCCCGCAGAATTCTTGCGACAATTTAGCCGCTTTTGAAACGCGCAACATGGGTGGAAAGCTCCATGAGCTACAATGTTACCCTGGAATCCGCGCGATTATGCTATTGTCTTCGATGAACACAACTTTCCAATTGTCTCTGTTGGCCATTGTTCCAAGTAAAGGAGATTGCGAAGGAAAGAGTTTCTCTCCATCGTGGACGCCAAGAGCGCCATCAACCTTTTTTCATACTCTGGGATTAGTTCGGTGTGTGGATCACCAGAATCTGACCACTGACGGCTGAGAGCGAGGTCAAAATGTAAATTGGTGACAATTACTGACTTCAGTCATTGTCGTTTGTACGTGCATTAGCTACAGCATTGATTGATTCACACGCACGAAGTTCGAGAACATCAACACTTTGGAAATCAAAGATATTATTCCAGATAGAATCGGTTCTACTTAGCGAAAATTGGCAATTCGGAATGCGTTTTGATCGCCACACCATGCTGAACCAGAGATGTTCTCAGTTTGGCATGATGTTAAAGATCATTTGCAGGTCAAGCATCAAAATCACGCGATTTACTCACGGCAAAATGAAAACGCACGACATGTGTGAAAGGCTCCATGGGCCACAGAATTAGATTGTCTAACTTTATCACTTTGCTAGAAGTGCAAACTGAATCAAAATAATGGCACATGCAGGAACTTATTAAATGGGCAAAAAGAAATTTTTAATACCTTGCAGAGATAGGAAAAATAGTCGTGCGTCGCTTGCGGATTGTTGTGGATTCCTTCAAAATGTTTCGATCGCGGCGATTCCTTCAGATTCGAAGAATTCAGGTCATTGTGCAAAAGCTTTCTCGATAATGTTGGGCCCTCTTATCATTATTAAAAAAGTTAGCAGGCGCACGAAAAAACATTCACAAACTTCTCTGCAGAACTTGACATCGACTGTGTCTCTCTTCTGTGTGATCCGGTTGATAACAGTCACTGAAACTTCGCACAATTTGGCGTGTTTATCGTTGAATTGGCTGCTCATTGTTCGATTGCTATGGTATCATGTCAGCAGATTGTGCCACTTCATTAACGTTACATGTTCAAATGTTTCCTTTCTAGTTAAACAGAAGAAGAGACGATCTGTCTAATTCTGTGCCATAGGCTGTAATGTCAAACAAACATCTGCACGACTTCCGCGCTGCAAAAGGTCGCATGTGTGAAACAGCCCTAATCCATACGCCATTTTGACAATACTTTTTCTCATGATAGATGATGGAAGCAGGCAAAGAAGAAAATATGAAGAAAAATGCCTTCTGCCTTGGCTAAACAAGGTGGTTAGCCCGGCTGCTGATGGCTAGAGTCCTCTTCTCTATTCCATACAGTGGTAATTCCTGTCTGGCGCGTCCACGTCGCGGGGGTGGGTGCTGTGGCTATCGCTGCAGTAGCTAAATTCAGACAGGGACCCAGCGTTTCGGGGTATATCGCATCACCCAAGTCAGGGATATGACTGAAGATCAACGGCGGAGGAAAGAAGTACAACTTCAACGGCGAAGACGGCGGAAGAGTAGTCTCAATCGGGGAAGTCACAACCACAAACTCAACGGTGATCAACGGCATTTACGATGGAAGAAGGCCACTCTCCAACGGCAGGGTGTGCTACCACTACTACTACTTCTGATGACATGATTAACCGATCGATTACGTAGACGAGCATCCGACACCTTACTGACCAGTCGTATAACCAAGAAGGCTTTGCTGTTTCGTATTTAGGCTTTTGAGCCAGAAACTATATGGGAGGAAATTCCACATGCCGAGGAACTGAATGGCTGATGGTAGATCAGTGTTTAACGTGAGCGGCCTGGTTTGAAGAGAGGGGCGGCGCCAGGCCGATAGACTCGACCTTAATAGGAACGACATCCTCTGCTTCCTCCCGAACATGGAGGCCCTGTTCGGGTGACTGCCGTACCTCCATTTTTTTAACACTTTCTATGAAATAATGACCTAATCCTTGCTGAAATTGTATCCTCGCACGAGCGGCGAAGGACGTGCTCCTTGCTTGAGCAATCCTAAAAATATCAGAAAAAGACGACGAGGTGGAAAAAGTAGAAAGAGAAGAGCTGGTAGACGAAGACGATTATGGAAGAGTGAAAGACTGGCAATGAAGTATCAGCGCGCTGGTCACGATGCCTAGAACATCGAAGTGATAACGACGTGTGGCCCTAAGGCACCAATGACAACCAGTCGCCAATTCATTAACATACCGCTTGCTGACGAACCAAGTGAAGACAAAGCTCGAAATATACCAAACATTTACATTTTGAATGCCGTATCAGTTGCTAAACCCCATGCCATAGATCACCTAATAGCTGACCTAAACTTTTATAAAATCCAATATGCCTTCATTGCCACTTAAAGCAACATCATGATGAACAGATCATATCTCTTCATGGCTACAACATTGTGAGGAAAGATAGAGAAAGAAGGAAGGTAGGAGGTGTGGCAATCATCTTACAAGACAATCTCCAATACACTACCATCCATAGTTCACCTGCATATGAAGTTCTCTGGATAGATACAAATCTAAGTACTATCTAAGTACATATATCTAGGTACATATAATCTAAGTACATCATCGGAGTCTGTTGCCATCCGCCAAAAAGAATATATACAACTCCATTATTAGATCACCTGGAAGCCAAATTATATAAATTCAGAACACTTTACCCAGAGCACGTCATAATACTAGGTGGCGACTTCAACGAGCTCGACAACGACCAAATAACGGATCCTAGTTGAAATTGTCCAAGCACTGATAAGATGAGATAACTATTTGGATAGAATATATATCGCCAAACCCCTGCCAATTAAAGTGTGCACGATCAAATCTACAGTTAAATGCGACCATTTAGCAATCGTTGGTATAAGACCAGAAGTCCAATCAAAGCCCCAAAGTTCGAATCAAAAAAACATCAGACTGGATGCTCCAAGAAGTGTAGCACGCTTCAAAGAAATCTTGTCAACAATGAAGATACAATATCAAACTGAGGAATACGATTTTAAGAAGTCCTGCCACGAATTCTATGCAATACTACACTTCTTGCTAGATCTATTCTTTCCGATACGAGAGATTACAGTCACATCGAGAGATCCTGATTTCGTCACCCCTCACATCAAATGGCTACTGAGGCAGACGAACGCCTACATGAGGAGAGGAGAGTTAGATAAGGCGGATATCATTAGGAAGAAAATGCATCAACACATCATCAATTTTAACGCAACAAAACTCTCAAAAAGTAGCACAAAAGACCTTTGGAAATATCTATCGGAATAAAGTTTTTTATTATTATAATTATTATATGATATTTTTCTAATTTTTGTAAGAGCATAAAGCGTAGGCATAAAGAATAAAGCGTAATTTCACAGCATTGGTTCTATTGAAGATCATCCTCCAAGGATTGTCAACCGGGTGACGGCTTATGGCTTATCGTGTGTGCCACAATAGTCAAAAGCGGCTTATGACTTACGACTTATTCTGCATGCCAGCTCTAATTGAAAATTAAGTGTTGGAACTCCATTTGCGGCTAATGGCTTTTGGCTTATCATGAGTGACTCCGGGCTTCATTTTTCTTCCAGACACTCTTGGGAATGATTCTCTTCAAGTGTAATGATTATTCTTCTCTTTACCCAACAGATTTCTAGCAGTTATTAACTTCCCTAAATTGACCTTATAGGCTCCATGAAATTTTGCTATTAGAGTTATCTCATTTCTGCAATATATGTACAGCATAGAATTATGGGACTTCGTTCTGTTGAGTGTCATTGGTTTCTTTCGTCATGTCGCCCTAGGCTTTATTCTCAGCCATTGTACAGATGTGTTATTCTAGATAATCGACATGATTGCTTCGTAATCACTTCGCTCATTCGATAAAGAAAATACGAGAATCCAAGTTGGGCACTGCGAGCCATGTTCAAAGTGTCCCATGTCGTAAATCTTTCAAAACAGTGTTGACATGAAACAAGTCTCCACTTTAATATATTTCAACTTTCAGATTAATGAAATGGATGAAGAATTCTTGAGAAAATACTGTCCTATGAAAATGTGCATGCATTTTAGGATTCTAGAGACAAAAGTCTGATTTTCTGAAAATTTATTTTTTCATTGAAATTCTAGGAAATCCTGTGAAAATAGCTATCAAAAGCATGACATCAACAGAGACGTCATATTTATTTGGTACAAATGCATAAAATTTCCACTACCAATAGTTTTGCAGGAGCGGCTGGTGGTTCAATGTGTCCAAATCTTCCCATACGCTGTACTTATCAACATATTATTTACCTATGAACACTAATCAGAAAGTATAATGTGTTCTCACCAAAATGCTTATGCTTGAGTTTACTTTTAAACCCTGTCAATTGTGACTTAAGTGTTCCTATGTTAGCCATAGAATGAATGCCATTCTTTAAAAAATGCATAGTATGTCAACTTTCGTATTTATCTAACGTGGGAAAAACTAAATTCATGCTCGACCCATAGTTTAATGCATTTTCTGGATTCACGCACGGCAGAATAAATCTTTCACTTCACCACTACGAATTCATCAATTGTCACGAAATAAAGAGGACATTGAATTTTTGATGAACCATTTTCATACTCAATTTTATGGATGGAATATTCTCGTATCAGTCCTATGAAAGTGCAGTGTGATTGAGTACTGAATTTATTTATTATTTCTTAAAAGGTTGAATCTAATTTTAGATTCAAACAGCAGCTTTAACAAAGAATGAATAAACAAATCGAGTTTCATGCAAGAAGAATAGCTGTGAAGGCGCCAAAAATAACCTAGTCAAACAACTACTCGGGAGAACGAATCGCAACGTGACAGCAATTCAATGGCAGAATAAATGAAAATTATAGGGTGTAGAAAGTCGATTTATTCATTCAACTGACTAATTGAGGAGGTGTTCAACAAATTATTTTTGACTGAGTTATGGGCGTTTTTGACAAGAATGTTTTAATGGGCGTCATTAACCTGATGTCTTTATTAAGCACCCTACTTGAGATGAAAGTATTCTGAACTTTTTGAGCTTCCTGAAAAACTGCCATTCATTTCTATTTTTATTGTTTGAGGAGATATTCATTGCTCTCAGACACTACAAACAACTGATTTTTCAGAACATTTATTAATAAGTAACTGTTTCCAGTTTTATTTTTAGAGGCAGATATCTGCGATCCAACATCAATTTTTCTGAGTTTCTTATCAAGATCTAGTTTGAATTAGATAAAAAGTTGCCTGTTTGAATGCAGCCATTGAAATTCAGAAAAGCGGAACTCAAGCACAACTCGACTCAACCTACGCAAACATTGATTAGACTTTATCCGCTTATCAATGATGTTTCGGCAGAAGTTTTCGTTTGACATGAATGATTAATCATGAAATTCATTAAAACTTTGAGTAAGGCCGATTCGATTGAAGTCACGCAAAGATGCAGACACAAAGCGAGGAGTAGGAAGAGCATTGTAGGCCAATATAAGCCATGATTGGATTAATTTTAAGTTAATTTTAGTTGCGGCGGCACTCTAAGGTTATACAAGAGATCCGTGAGCAGGAGGTGCCTACCACTCAATGATTTTCAGGTGAAACCTCCTGGTAAAAAAAGGGCCAATTTTTTCGAATTATGTGTGCATGATTCTCATGAATGTCTAGAGTTCCTATAATAATTTCTACACAACTTCCTGTAATGTTCCTTGTTTTCATTGAATCTTCTCTTGTTTGTGAAGTTATTTCGCTGGTTGATTACATCGTTGCTACCTTCAGTCTTTCAATCTTTTTCGCCTTTGTTATTAGGCCAAGAGTATTTATAGCTCAGATTATGCCGTCAGATGCAAATGCACTCCACTGTACCGCTGATTCATTTTTTTAGGTCTGTATACGCTACACATTATCTTGTTCCTGGATTTTATATCGAACGTTGATGCTTCATTTTTTGTTGAGCTGTCAATTGAAATTAAATGCCTGCTTGAAGAAAAGAATCCACACTTTTTCTCCCAGATGTTTTTTTTACTTATTTCTTCTTGTTTGTTGTCTAAGTTTTCCATCTTTGGATCTGACAATCATGCGAATCTACATTTAAGCCTCCAAACAGGCGTAGAAAGAGGGAGGTAAAATTCATTTCTATGAACTCAACAGGCTTGTAGTTTTGCATGGTGTACCTGCTGATAAATCTATGTGCTACTTCCATTTAATTTTGAAAATAAAATCATTCCTTGAGAAGGCTCATAGGAATCACAAGGCTCATCAGAAGGCTCACGCCGGCTGGGAAAAGTTGGTGATTTTTCATTTTATGTATATATGTATATTTGTGTATAAGTTAATAATCTTAATAATTTGTTGATAATGATTTTCGCCATTGATTTTTTAGAATTCATTATTTTAAATTTATTATTCTTTTTTAAAACTTATATACATGTGCATGTATATAGGTCACATTAAAAAAAAATAAAAGTATAGACATGTAGATATATGTGTGATGTTTCTGCAACAAGTGATCAGAGACGGCACTGATTTTATTGCGAGCTTCAACGATGCTAATTACGATGCTCATTATAGCGCAAATAAAAAGGGCGGCTACTTTTGCCGAAATAAAGTTCTGAACATATTTTGATGCTAGACTCATAAATGATAAAGCAGTCATTGCACCTATAGTTATCGTTCAGCAGGCTGCAGACATGGTAGTTTTTATGCTTCTCATTTTTATTATATCTCTGTTTTTTCAAAATCTCCGGATTCCATTTCTTCAGGTGTGACCGTGCAGGACAGAAGGGTGGCGGTGTGGCAACATGGATAAATTCGCGCTTGAATGTTAAACGTTTGTCTTTTCATGTTAATCATTGTGAGTCGGTATTCTTGAAACTGACATACAACAACATGAACTTTCTTGTAATCGCTGTTTATATTCCTCCACATCTCAACTCCATGCAGTTATTGCATATATCAGACTGTTTAATGGATGCGATTGACGACTTTACTAAGGCTTCTCCTGATTTCAAAGTGATTTTGGCTGGTGACTAACAAATTAGATTGTTCCTCTCTTAAAGATTCATATGATTTATGTGACAAGGTTGTGCTTCCTACAAGGGGAGAGGCAATCCTTGATGAAATTTTGGTCAGTAGTTCAATTAATGTGAATTACCCAAATGCTGAGGTAGGACCACCATTATCCCTTAATCGACGTGGATCACATTGTCAAGTTTTGTTACGTTCATCCTGTAATGATTGATTGCCTGGTTTGAAGAAGGATCACCTAGTTTTTGATGGAAGAAATCGATATATTTTTGACTTTTTGTCTAAACTTGATGAATGTTCCTTTCATGATGTTTACCTTGAAGAAGATATCGACAAGAAAACAGAACTATTTTACTCTAAGTTTTTTGAATGCTTATCTGCTATTTCATGCCATGCTGTTACCATCACTTCACGAGACAAACCATGGATGACTCCGTATCTAAAAGACATGATCAATAAGAGGTGGCTTGCCTTCCGTGAAAGGAATTTTCAGCTCTACAACTATTACAAGGAAAAGTGTAAGCTGGAAATAATCAATTGCAAAAATAAATGGGTGCAGTCTTCTATGAAATCAAGAAATAAAGTATGGAATGTTGTGAATGAAATTAAAGGGAATTCAGTCAATGATCCATTGTCAAGTATCATATCGAATTTTTAAAGTGTTGCAGTTGCTGCAAATGCTGTAAATGAGACTTTTGCCAATTCATTTACACGCAATGATTTTTTGTTAGAACTAGACGATGATGACTGGCGTCCTTTGTCAGATCCTCAGGATGCATTTAATTTCTTAGAAAGCTTGTCAGCTACTAAAGCCACTGGCTCTCAACATATTTTATAAGATTGCATCTCCTTTTATATCAGAGCCACTATGTCATTTAATCAATTAGTAGTAAGGAATCCTCCCAACTGCGCACAGCGCCCCCTCTCTGGAGCGCGAGTTGGGTTGATGTGGTTCTGGGTCGACCGGCCGGGTGTGTCGTGGTCGACCGTCCTTGTTGGTCTTGGGCGGCGGTCTGTGTTTTTGGTGTAGGATTGGTTGTAGGGTTGTTTTGTGCTTAGATTTGGTTTCCTGATGAAATTCTGCGTCGACATATTGTGTTTCTTGGGTGTAGGTGTAGTTTAGGTGTGTTTTTGAGTGAGAAAATGGCTGTAGCGGTGAAACGAAGCCTCGTACGTGAAAATAGACGGCGGATTTGGACTTTTTGGCCAATTTTGGGTCTAGGAGAGTTGTTTCCAGCGTCATAGGGCTAAAAACGAAGAACTTCGACTCCCCTCTCGTTTGAAAGCTAGGAGTGCTACAAATTGATTGGAAAGCACAGTTTGGCCCTATCTTTTATTGCTGAGGCTTGTGAGTGACATTGAGACTTTTGGTCATGTTAGAGCGCCGTCAGAGGGTTTTTGAGTGAGAAAGTGGCTGTAGCGGCTAAACGAAGCCTCATACGTGAAAATGGACGGCGGATTTGGACTCTTTGGCCAATTTTGGGTCTAGAGGACTTGTTTTCAAAGTCGTAGGCCAAACAACGAAGAACTTCGACCCCCCTCGGCAGCGTTCTTCCAACTTTGGTTCTAGAGATCGTAGAAAGTCGTGCGATAGCTCGTTTGAAAGCTAAGAGTGCCACAAATTGGAAAGCACAGTCTGGCCCTATCTTTTATTGCTGAGGCTTGAGAGTGACATTGAGACTTTTAGTCATGTTTGAGAGCTGTCAGAGGTTGAGTTTTGTGTTTTGGGCTCCAGCGGGCGAACGAAGCATCGGACGAGAAAACTTAGACCAGATTTGGAATCAACGTCAAATTTTGGATAACCAATGTCTAACCCCCCTCTTATCGATTGCATATTCACAGGATATATAAGTGCGAGTTCGGGAGAGGAATCTCACTAAGCTGAGAAACTGACTACAGGTAAGTCGTTTCTCTTGAGGTCCGATGTCGGACTTCTGACTTTTCATTGCTAATATCAGCTAAGAAGTCAGACTTATAGGTTAGTCAGTATGGCATGACTGACCATTTGATGATAGTAGGCCGAAATCTTCAAACGGCTTTAACTTTGCTTCTACAAGTCCTTTAGACTTGATTCAAAAAACGTTTGACAGCTCATGATGTGCTACTTATAAACGTTTTATGAGTAGTACTAAAATACTGAAAAATTCAAATTCGTATTTAATGATGATGATTTAAGTTTTTGAATAAAAAGCAGTCGTTTATGAGTCTCTGCGACTTGGGACGCTTCCTCTTATAAATAACTCCACCGGTTTTCATGTCAAAATCGGGGCCCGGATACCAACACAGTGACATGACGGACGCTCTGTCCGCCCGAGGTTGGATTTGTGGGTCGAGGCCTTGGAGCTGGGATAACATCCCCTCTGAGTAATGCCTGTAACGGATTCAAGAGCCTAACGCCTAGACGACTGCTATCAAATGTTTTTGGACTTAGTCTTTCAATGCATATCAGCAAGTAGTATCCTATAAACACTTCCCGATTAACCAAAATCTATGGCACTCCTATAGGAAACGTCCTACGGAATTATTGTAATTTTCCTATAGCGGGTAGTGCTATTGCTATGGAACTCTATTCTATGGCACTGTTGGAATATTTTGTCCCATTGAATTTTGGGGAACTTTGATCCTATTGCCTGTGGGACTAATTTGTCCCATAGACTTGTGGGAAATCCTGTCCTATCGAATTTCGGGAAATCCTGTTCTATCGAACTTCTGTCCCATAGAATTTTGGGAAATTCAGTTTTCATGGCAGCTCCTAATGCTACAGCGTGTCTAAACCTTTCCGCGACATACTGACGCTTTATGTGATCATGATTGTAAAGAATAATCAGTTTAGTTTAGCAATTGTGATGTCAATTTAAAGACAACATGCATGAGGTATTTGCACTTTTCACTTTCGATCCCCTTGACATGTCGGTGAAAGTCCGGCCCAGATTTCAAAAAAAAATAGTTTGAGTATCAATCACACTATGGAGCATTATTTTTTAGCTAATTTCATGATCATTCACAAAACGCCATTAAATTCAAAAAACACCCAATGATTTTTAATATCTTCTCTTTTTAACCGTTTGAACACTTGCTTCGATGAAAAGTTTCTCAGAAATCATTCACCATATTTCTTTCTCTTCCATTGGAAATGTAGTAGGAGTTGATCTGCAACAAACAGGAAATACATTATAAATATGCGATAAATGATAAGTTGATGATGGAACATAGACGTTCTGCATATAGGCAAATAAACTTCATTTAAATGAAAAATAATGCAAAATATTGTAATTGAAGAGTATTTGATAATTGCTATGTTTCTTGTATTGGAGATTTATATTATTAATATATGATTATTACATAATCATGCAAATGCGCCCCTCTGTGATCTTGCGGATGAAAAATATCGCCAGAAGTTTCATTTTACTTGTTTATTGTCACAACTGCGTTTCGTCTGCTCTCAGTAGTTGTGACACGCAGAATGAATCAAACTGATTGAAACATGATTCCTGCTAGAATATCGATCAGACAATGGTCCTTTCTTTTTATTCAAGTTGTCGATGCACTTCTTTTCCTATTAGTAATTTTTTCTGCATATGTACTTTTTAGCTACTACTTATTCATTTCGTGATTGCTTGTCCAGTGACTGTCCATTGCTTGATCGATACTCTAGTAGGAATTATGTTTCAATTAGTTTGATTCAGTCTGCGTGTCACACCTAGTAAGAGCAGACAAATAAACTTTTGACAATAAGTAAGTAAAATGAAACTTTATGGAACATTAGACTATATTGGTTTCCATGCCTACATGCATATATTCAAGGTGTAAAGTATGTAAAGTTATTGTCTTTTCTAACTTTTTGTAAGCATCTTGCGATACTGGTAGAATTTTAGATTTGAAAGCACCGCTATTATTAGAGATAAGATTTATGCTCTTTTGCTTTCACCTACTAAAACCGCATCAGATAAAAAGGAAAGAGGTTAAACTTATTAGGGTGATTATCATGTTTGTATTAAAATTCAAGTGTGAATTTTAATTTTAACACATAATTAAAATAATTTCAAATATTATGGACCATGGATTCAAGCTTCATAGATAATTAAAATACTGTGGTGGCGGTGATATTAGATTTCTGTCATTACATTTGGTCCATACATGCTTATTTAGAGAGCAACTCATCATCCTTATGAATAGATTCTCTTCTTTGTTTCTTTGAAAAGTCGGTCACCTCAGTTTGATGGGAATTGTAGCATGAGAATAACAAAGACAGGGTAATCATGGCTAGTACATATTTAATCTCAATAATACATTAATGGATCACGCGTACTTAATTACATACATGCATAAAGACAAATATAGGAAGTATCACTCATTTGCTGGCGATCGACACACACTATTCTTCACTTATTCAATTAATCAATTAATAAGATTGGATGATGTAAAACCGAAATATAATTATAAGTACAAAGTGGAACAGAAGTATCTGTCGAATGTGCTAACTTATAAGGTAAGATAAGCTCGTAGTATTCACTGCTTTGATGTGTTTTATATCATTATTCATCATACGCTATTCCCACAATGACCTTCACAGTGGGAAATTTTTAACATCCATTTCAAGATCGCATCCCGATTCCCGACAATGCTGTTAATTTCAATTCCGGTCTCACCAATATAAATAAATACCAATTTTGTAATCTCGTTCGCGGTTCTTGAATGTTTTATCATGAATGCCAATCCCTCCCTATGTCGGCGCGCTCTGTTCTTATCTTCCTGTTAACTTCTTCATTTTTATCTTTCAGTGACACGTGTAAATGCCTGCTCAATTTGATTCATTTCATGATTATAAAAATCTGAAGGAAGGTGGATAGCTCGATTAGCTTTCTCTCATTACTAGTGTGATTTTTACTATATTCAAAAAAAAAATACTTTCTCGTAATTATTTCCTTCTTTCTAAGAGAATTTCAAATAAAATATTTATCTTCTTTATCATTTAAAAGTTCTTAGATGCAAAGCGACATTTTCCTATCACACACAGAAAGGGGCGGTCACAGAAAATTCCAGTGGCGGGATTAAATTTAATTGTTCCAATCCTCAAACAGAATGAAAGGTGAAATAATCAGCAAATGTCATAAGTTATATTGAATTGCCTGTTTTTAATTACATTTTCATGTATATGTTCATTTAAATGAGATGCCATCATTTGAATTATCAGAGAGTTAGGAAAACAAAATCCGTTAATTAAGCACGATAGAATATGTGTTAGGTGATCCATCGGCACAACATTTAAGAAATATTGAGAACGAATCGAATGACAGATACATGTTATAGTCGTTCCAATTGGCAAACCACCACACATGTGGGTGGAAAGTCCGTGGGTGGAACGGATTTGAAAGCACTTGGTCAACTTTCTTGCATCACAGAGCTGATGGGCAGAACATCTGTTAATTCAAGTGCATCATGTAGGATACGCAATATCACAGCGGGTCATCAACATCTGAGCTGCCTAGGATAAACAAACCTATTGCGGAGGCCGCTACATTCCTTGGTTTTACATGTCTCTAAATTGATAAGCTCTAAATCAGTGATATAAGCGGAAATGATGTAACGAGATAGAGTTCGTTTCGCCGTCCGACTTTTGTACTATTTCAGTGCAGATACATTGCCAAATTATTGCTTGGAAGCTAAAATGTAGAATTTGCTGATGTTAAATTGATAAATTCAATGTTCATATTTTATATCACAATACTTTGGGCTGGTGGGGGGATGCATCCCGGCATCCCCCCCTTCTGACCACCACTGCACACGTAAAACCCTGCTTGATAGTGATATATTTCCTATCAGAACAACTAAATGTCGGAACTTATACTCCTTCATTTAAAGCGGCCGTCTTGAAATGTATTAATAGATGAAAATTATTAATTTAATAATTGCAGGATCACAGAACTGAATCCTAGTCCTGATCTTATTAGTGATATTCATGTGGAAAGATATCTTTCATCAGACTGCTGGAGCAGGATATTAAATATGAAAATCCGCAAAAACTGAACCATCCGGAAAAGTGCATGAAAATATGAAATTCTTTCAAAATTATGTCTGAAAGCAACTAAATGAAATTAAATAATTTTGGGTCCCAAAGTCCTGGGAGACTTCAAGCCATGTGCTGCTGACTTCGCAACTCTCCCCAACTCCCAGTCAAAATATTGCGTAACACATACTCGTATAAAATTAGTTCAAGCCCTTCACAATTGATCTGACAATTAACTACAGGTTTTAATTTTCAAACTAAAATGGATCCATTTGTCTTCAGTTTTGATAATATTTTTTACAGAGGTCAATATTTTGATGAAGAACATTTTTTTAAACGTGGAGTTATTCATATCGATATGTGATTGATACAGATGTGAATCATTGCTTAATCGTAATGTTTTTAGCAAGTAGGTACACAGAACTGATTTTTAACACATAATTTCCATGATTGCAAATATCATTTCCTCTTCGTTTTTTCCTTCTTCATTTCTGTGAAGAAAAATGTGATTTTTTTCAAAACTTGGATTGGCAGTATAAAGCGGCCTCGTTCACATCAGAACAAAGAAATTGAAACACTTCTCAATTAGCTATCTACAAGCACCAAACATGTCAAGCGACAAATTTGATCTAAAAATATTAGCTTTGGCAAAAACGAGCCAAACTAAATATAACACAAAGATTAATATCTTGATTTGAAATCTAAAGCCTGCAGTCAATACCTGAGTCGAAAGGCAAAGCCTTAGACACTGATCACCATATCTTTTGCATCTAGCTCTTGAAATGATTGACTGATCTTTATGAAATTTAATTAGCTCTTGAGAATAAATCGAAATATAAACACACTTTTGAATAATTCTTTTACTATTTCCAATACTCATTAACAGTAAATTCTCAGAAAAATACATTGATTTAGCACATTGGATTTGCTGATACGCACCTGCATTGACAACTCTATCACCGGTGCTTAAAAAAAATTGTTACTTTTATTTGAAAGAAAGACATGTCTGATCTTTAATCATGCTATTAAAAAAAATTGGTGAAATTAGTCGATCTGAGATGAATACATGTACGAATTGCGAACAGCTTATGTTAAAATACTGTTAATGTTGTAACAGAGAAATATGACTATAACACACTATCTATCGCAAAATGTTATGACTGAACTGGAATAATGACAACAATAATAATCTACCTAAAGTTGGGAGGTAGAATAACTAAATATTGAGTTGCATCCTCAGTTGAAAATAATTGAAACAGATCTGAATAGCTGCTATTTCATCCAAAATCAGGAATCATCAGCAAGCCTAGTTCACATCTCTCAAGATCGACACAACTCCCTATTTAAGGTTGCAGCCATGCCGGGGTAAATTTGGGATTTGCAATTAGCAAGTTAGTGAAATTTCGATTAATTAAAGATCACTTTAAACACACTGCTGGCAAATCGCCTAAGTAAGTGCGCCTGCAATAATTAATAATAACTTTTTTTGCATACACAATGTAAATAGAATAATTAAATAGTCCTATTTGATTTTTAATATTGAAAACAATGTTTTCTTATTCCATTTACATTGTCTTTGCAAAAAGCAGTTTTTATATTAAATTTTTATTTTTTTAAATATTAAATTTTATATTATCATATTTATTATTGCAGGTGTAGTAACTTAGGCAATTTGCCAGCATCAGTGTGTTTAAAGTGATATTTTATGAATGCCCGTCGAAATTTCACTAACTTGCTATTTGGAAATCTTAGAATCTTTAGAATTAACAGTGGAGTCAACCTGATAGAATACATATCAAAGGTTTTGAAAGTGAAATTAAATAACGATTTTCTAAATGATAGCTAAAAGACCAAAAGTAATTGGACTATAATTCTTTCAGATAGTAGTGTATTAATTGTTAGAACACCGGGGACTTGATAACTTACTTCATGGCTTAAAACACCGATTCGAGGATTTCACCAAACATGAATTTCTCAGAAGACGCAGCAGACTCGTTGAAAGAACCCGATCAACCCGAACTGAAATATAAAAACATAATCAAAATTGTTTACTTAAAAACTTTGCGTATAGCATTGGATGATATTTGCACAACTGTTTGAAGATAACTGTTGACCCCTAGATAACTTACGATGATATGCTGGGGCCAGTGAGAAAGCTATGAAACAAGCGGAATCAAAATATATACCCGTTATCTAAAATAGGAGAAATTCTGTTATAATTTCGATGTAACTAACTGCTGCATCATTTAAGTGATTACAGCGTATCTTCAAGACTTATAGCATAAATGTATGCGTAGGTCTTCGTTTAGAAAGTTCTACGATTTTTTCATTAATATCCTGAATAATTAAATCTAAATAAAATATTCAAATTTGAAATAATTTTTGTGCTGTGATAGCACACATGGCATAGCACTTGAACGTATTGTTGAACTGTCTACTTTATACATACGGCAATAGAACGAGGAATAGATAAGACTGTCTACATAAATCTTATAATACAGTAGTTCTAGTTCCTACCTCAAAAAATCTAAATAATTGCATAATTCAATAAAACAGTGCGCGAATGAATTGCTGTAACAATGAGGACTTGATGATTTGACTGATGGACTATACAAATAATAAATTCGTTTCAATTGAACTTACTCCATTTGTGTGATGATTGAGACAAACCGGATAAGATGATTGATTCAGAAAACGACGGATTTTCATAAAAATACGAGACACTGAGACACGACCAAAGGATGTGATTAACAATGACTGTTGCACATGCCAAAAGCATCTGAAATTATACTGAACATGCAAATGTTGCAATATCATTGGACAAAGTCAGATTACGGAGTCAAAACTGTCGCTGCGCGTTTGCTTCTTTTGGATAGCTTCTATGGCACTCATATTTTCCCACTTCCAGTGCAATGGATCCAATAGAGTTCGATTCAACGTTAAGGCATTCCCATTGCGTGTCATAGAATACCATAGAGTGCCATTGAATTTGGTTAATCGGGTTGCCATCAAATTTTACTTATCTTTTTTTTTCTTTTTTTTTTTTTTTTTTTTTTTTTTTTTTTTTTTTTTTTTTTTTTTTTTTTTTTTTTTTTTTTTTTTTTTTTTTTTTTTTTTTTTTTTTTTTTTTTTTTTTTTTTTTTTTTTTTTTTTTTTTTTTTTGTTTTTTTTTTTTTTTTTTTTTTTTTTTTTTTTTTTTTGTTTTTTTTTTTTTTTTTTTTTTTTTTTTTTTTTTTTTTTTTTTTTTTTTTTTTTTTTTTTTTTTTTTTTTTTTTTTTTTTTTTTTTTTTTTTTTTTTTTTTTTTTTTTTTTTTTTTTTTTTTTTTTTTTTTTTTTTTTTTTTTTTTTTTTTTTTTTTTTTTTTTTTTTTTTTTTTTTGTTTTTTTTTTTTTTTTTTTTTTTTTTTTTTTTTTTTTTTTTTTTTTTTTTTTTTTTTTTTTTTTTTTTTTTTTTTTTTTTTTTTTTTTTTTTTTTTTTTTTTTTTTTTTTTTTTTTTTTTTTTTTTTTTTTTTTTTTTTTTTTTTTTTTTTTTTTTTTTTTTTTTTTTTTTTTTTTTTTTTTTTTTTTTTTTTTTTTTTTTTTTTTTTTTTTTTTTTTTTTTTTTTTTTTTTTTTTTTTTTTTTTTTTTTTTTTTTTTTTTTTTTTTTTTTTTTTTTTTTTTTTTTGTTTTTTTTTTTTTTTTTTTTTTTTTTTTTTTTTTTTTTTTTTTTTTTTTTTTTTTTTTTTTTTTTTTTTTTTTTTTTTTTTTTTTTTTTTTTTTTTTTTTTTTTTTTTTTTTTTTTTTTTTTTTTTTTTTTTTTTTTTTTTTTTTTTTTTTTTTTTTTTTTTTTTTTTTTTTTTTTTTTTTTTTTTTTTTTTTTTTTTGTTTTTTTTTTTTTTTTTTTTTTTTTTTTTTTTTTTTTTTTTTTTTTTTTTTTTTTTTTTTTTTTTTTTTTTTTTTTTTTTTTTTTTTTTTTTTTTTTTTTTTTTTTTTTTTTTTTTTTTTTTTTTTTTTTTTTTTTTTTTTTTTTTTGTTTTTTTTTTTTTTTTTTTTTTTTTTTTTTTTTTTTTTTTTTTTTTTTTTTTTTTTTTTTTTTTTTTTTTTTTTTTTTTTTTTTTTTTTTTTTTTTTTTTTTTTTTTTTTTTTTTTTTTTTTTTTTTTTTTTTTTTTTTTTTTTTTTTTTTTTTTTTTTTTGTTTTTTTTTTTTTTTTTTTTTTTTTTTTTTTTTTTTTTTTTTTTTTTTTTTTTTTTTTTTTTTTTTTTTTTTTTTTTTTTTTTTTTTTTTTTTTTTTTTTTTTTTTTTTTGTTTTTTTTTTTTTTTTTTTTTTTTTTTTTTTTTTTTTTTTTTTTTTTTTTTTTTTTTTTTTTTTTTTTTTTTTTTTTTTTTTTTTTTTTTTTTTTTTTTTTTTTTTTTTTTTTTTTTTTTTTTTTTTTTTTTTTTTTTTTTTTTTTTTTTTTTTTTTTTTGTTTTTTTTTTTTTTTTTTTTTTTTTTTTTTTTTTTTTTTTTTTTTTTTTTTTTTTTTTTTTTTTTTTTTTTTTTTTTTTTTTTTTTTTTTTTTTTTTTTTTTTTTTTTTTTTTTTTTTTTTTGTTTTTTTTTTTTTTTTTTTTTTTTTTTTTTTTTTTTTTTTTTTTTTTTTTTTTTTTTTTTGTTTTTTTTTTTTTTTTTTTTTTTTTTTTTTTTTTTTTTTTTTTTTTTTTTTTTTTTTTTTTTTTTTTTTTTTTTTTTTTTTTTTTTTTTTTTTTTTTTTTTTTTTTTTTTTTTTTTTTTTTTTTTTTTTTTTTTTTTTTTTTTTTTTTTTTTTTTTTTTTTTTTTTTTTTTTTTTTTTTTTTTTTTTTTTTTTTTTTTTTTTTTTTTTTTTTTTTTTTTTTTTTTTTTTTTTTTTTTTTTTTTTTTTTTTTTTTTTTTTTTTTTTTTTTTTTTTTTTTTTTTTTTTTTTTTTTTTTTTTTTTTTTTTTTTTTTTTTTTTTGTTTTTTTTTTTTTTTTTTTTTTTTTTTTTTTTTTTTTTTTTTTTTTTTTTTTTTTTTTTTTTTTTTTTTTTTTTTTTTTTTTTTTTTTTTTTTTTTTTTTTTTTTTTTTTTTTTTTTTTTTTTTTTTTTTTTTTTTTTTTTTTTTTTTTTTTTTTTTTTTTTTTTTTTTTTTTTTTTTTTTTTTTTTTTTTTTTTTTTTTTTTTTTTGTTTTTTTTTTTTTTTTTTTTTTTTTTTTTTTTTTTTTTTTTTTTTTTTTTTTTTTTTTTTTTTTTTTTTTTTTTTTTTTTTTTTTTTTTTTTTTTTTTTTTTTTTTTTTTTTTTTTTTTTTTTTTTTTTTTTTTTTTTTTTTTTTTTTTTTTTTTTTTTTTTTTTTTTTTTTTTTTTTTTTTTTTTTTTTTTTTTTTTTTTTTTTTTTTTTTTTTTTTTTTTTTTTTTTTTTTTTTTTTTTTTTTTTTTTTTTTTTTTTTTTTTTTTTTTTTTTTTTTTTTTTTTTTTTTTTTTTTTGTTTTTTTTTTTTTTTTTTTTTTTTTTTTTTTTTTTTTTTTTTTTTTTTTTTTTTTTTTTTTTTTTTTTTTTTTTTTTTTTTTTTTATTTTTTTTTTTTTTTTTTTTTTTTTTTTTTTTTTTTTTTTTTTTTTTTTTTTTTTTTTTTTTTTTTTTTTTTTTTTTTTTTTTTTTTTTTTTTTTTTTTTTTTTTTTTTTTTTTTTTTTTTTTTTTTTTTTTTTTTTTTTTTTTTTTTTTTTTTTTTTTTTTTTTTTTTTTTTTTTTTTTTTTTTTTTTTTTTTTTTTTTTTTTTTTTTTTTTTTTTTTTTTTTTTTTTTTTTTTTTTTTTTTTTTTTTTTTTTTTTTTTTTTTTTTTTTTTTTTTTTTTTTTTTTTTTTTTTTTTTTTTTTTTTTTTTTTTTTTTTTTTTTTTTTTTTTTTTTTTTTTTTTTTTTTTTTTTTTTTTTTTTTTTTTTTTTTTTTTTTTTTTTTTTTTTTGTTTTTTTTTTTTTTTTTTTTTTTTTTTTTTTTTTTTTTTTTTTTTTTTTTTTTTTTTTTTTTTTTTTTTTTTTTTTTTTTTTTTTTTTTTTTTTTTTTTTTTTTTTTTTTTTTTTTTTTTTTTTTTTTTTTTTTTTTTTTTTTTTTTTTTTTTTTTTTTTTTTTTTTTTTTTTTTTTTTTTTTTTTTTTTTTTTTGTTTTTTTTTTTTTTTTTTTTTTTTTTTTTTTTTTTTTTTTTTTTTTTTTTTTTTTTTTTTTTTTTTTTTTTTTTTTTTTTTTTTTTTTTTTTTTTTTTTTTTTTTTTTTTTTTTTTTTTTTTTTTTTTTTTTTTTTTTTTTTTTTTTTTTTTTTTTTTTTTTTTTTTTTTTTTTTTTTTTTTTTTTTTTTTTTTTTTTTTTTTTGTTTTTTTTTTTTTTTTTTTTTTTTTTTTTTTTTTTTTTTTTTTTTTTTTTTTTTTTTTTTTTTTTTTTTTTTTTTTTTTTTTTTTTTTTTTTTTTTTTTTTTTTTTTTTTTTTTTGTTTTTTTTTTTTTTTTTTTTTTTTTTTTTTTTTTTTTTTTTTTTTTTTTTTTTTTTTTTTTTTTTTTTTTTTTTTTTTTTTTTTTTTTTTTTTTTTTTTTTTTTTTTTTTTTTTTTTTTTTTTTTTTTTTTTTTTTTTTTTTTTTTTTTTTTTTTTTTTTTTTTTTTTTTTTTTTTTTTTTTTTTTTTTTTTTTTTTTTTTTTTTTTTTTTTTTTTTTTTTTTTTTTTTTTTTTTTTTTTTTTTTTTTTTTTTTTTTTTTTTTTTTTTTTTTTTTTTTTTTTTTTTTTTTTTTTTTTTTTTTTTTTTTTTTTTTTTTTTTTTTTTTTTTTTTTTTTTTTTTTTTTTTTTGTTTTTTTTTTTTTTTTTTTTTTTTTTTTTTTTTTTTTTTTTTTTTTTTTTTTTTTTTTTTTTTTTTTTTTTTTTTTTTTTTTTTTTTTTTTTTTGTTTTTTTTTTTTTTTTTTTTTTTTTTTTTTTTTTTTTTTTTTTTTTTTTTTTTTTTTTTTTTTTTTTTTTTTTTTTTTTTTTTTTTTTTTTTTTTTTTTTTTTTTTTTTTTGTTTTTTTTTTTTTTTTTTTTTTTTTTTTTTTTTTTTTTTTTTTTTTTTTTTTTTTTTTTTTTTTTTTTTTTTTTTTTTTTTTTTTTTTTTTTTTTTTTTTTTTTTTTTTTTTTTTTTTTTTTTTTTTTTTTTTTTTTTTTTTTTTTTTTTTTTTTTTTGTTTTTTTTTTTTTTTTTTTTTTTTTTTTTTTTTTTTTTTTTTTTTTTTTTTTTTTTTTTTTTTTTTTTTTTTTTTTTTTTTTTTTTTTTTTTTTTTTTTTTTTTTTTTTTTTTTTTTTTTTTTTTTTTTTTTTTTTTTTTTTTTTTTTTTTTTTTTTTTTTTTTTTTTTTGTTTTTTTTTTTTTTTTTTTTTTTTTTTTTTTTTTTTTTTTTTTTTTTTTTTTTTTTTTTTTTTTTTTTTTTTTTTTTTTTTTTTTTTTTTTTTTTTTTTTTTTTTTTTTTTTTTTTTTTTTTTTTTTTTTTTTTTTTTTTTTTTTTTTTTTTTTTTTTTTTTTTTTTTTTTTTTTTTTTTTTTTTTTTTTTTTTTTTTTTTTTTTTTTTTTTTTTTTTTTTTTTTTTTTTTTTTTTTTTTTTTTTTTTTTTTTTTTTTTTTTTTTTTTTTTTTTTTTTTTTTTTTTTGTTTTTTTTTTTTTTTTTTTTTTTTTTTTTTTTTTTTTTTTTTTTTTTTTTTTTTTTTTTTTTTTTTTTTTTTTTTTTTTTTTTTTTTTTTTTTTTTTTTTTTTTTTTTTTTTTTTTTTTGTTTTTTTTTTTTTTTTTTTTTTTTTTTTTTTTTTTTTTTTTTTTTTTTTTTTTTTTTTTTTTTTTTTTTTTTTTTTTTTTTTTTTTTTTTTTTTTTTTTTTTTTTTTTTTTTTTTTTTTTTTTTTTTTTTTTTTTTTTTTTTTTTTTTTTTTTTTTTTTTTTTTTTTTTTTTTTTTTTTTTTTTTTTTTTTTTTTTTTTTTTTTTTTTTTTTTTTTTTTTTTTTTTTTTTTTTTTTTTTTTTTTTTTTTTTTTTTTTTTTTTTTTTTTTTTTTTTTTTTTTTTTTTTTTTTTTTTTTTTTTTTTTTTTTTTTTTTTTTTTTTTTTTTTTTTTTTTTTTTTTTTTTTTTTTTTTTTTTTTTTTTTTTTTTTTGTTTTTTTTTTTTTTTTTTTTTTTTTTTTTTTTTTTTTTTTTTTTTTTTTTTTTTTTTTTTTTTTTTTTTTTTTTTTTTTTTTTTTTTTTTTTTTTTTTTTTTTTTTTTTTTTTTTTTTTTTTTTTTTTTTTTTTTTTTTTTTTTTTTTTTTTTTTTTTTTTTTTTTTTTTTTTTTTTTTTTTTTTTTTTTTTTTTTTTTTTTTTTTTTTTTTTTTTTTTTTTTTTTTTTTTTTTTTTTTTTTTTTTTTTTTTTTTTTTTTTTTTTTTTTTTTTTTTTTTTTTTTTTTTTTTTTTTTTTTTTTTTTTTTTTTTTTTTTTTTTTTTTTTTTTTTTTTTTTTTTTTTTTTTTTTTTTTTTTTTTTTTTTTTTTTTTTTTTTTTTTTTTTTTTTTTTTTTTTTTTTTTTTTTTTTTTTTTTTTTTTTTTTTTTTTTTTTTTTTTTTTTTTTTTTTTTTTTTTTTTTTTTTTTTTTTTTTTTTTTTTTTTTTTTTTTTTTTTTTTTTTTTTTTTTTTTTTTTTTTTTTTTTTTTTTTTTTTTGTTTTTTTTTTTTTTTTTTTTTTTTTTTTTTTTTTTTTTTTTTTTTTTTTTTTTTTTTTTTTTTTTTTTTTTTTTTTTTTTTTTTTTTTTTTTTTTATTTTTTTTTTTTTTTTTTTTTTTTTTTTTTTTTTTTTTTTTTTTTTTTTTTTTTTTTTTTTTTTTTTTTTTTTTTTTTTTTTTTTTTTTTTTTTTTTTTTTTTTTTTTTTTTTTTTTTTTTTTTTTTTTTTTTTTTTTTTTTTTTTTTTTTTTTTTTTTTTTTTTTTTTTTTTTTTTTTTTTTTTTTTTTTTTTTTTTTTTTTTTTTTTTTTTTTTTTTTTTTTTTTTTTTTTTTTTTTTTTTTTTTTTTTTTTTTTTTTTTTTTTTTTTTTTGTTTTTTTTTTTTTTTTTTTTTTTTTTTTTTTTTTTTTTTTTTTTTTTTTTTTTTTTTTTTTTTTTTTTTTTTTTTTTTTTTTTTTATTTTTTTTTTTTTTTTTTTTTTTTTTTTTTTTTTTTTTTTTTTTTTTTTTTTTTTTTTTTTTTTTTTTTTTTTTTTTTTTTTTTTTTTTTTTTTTTTTTTTTTTTTTTTTTTTTTTTTTTTTTTTTTTTTTTTTTTTTTTTTTTTTTTTTTTTTTTTTTTTTTTTTTTTTTTTTTTTTTTTTTTTTTTTTTTTTTTTTTTTTTTTTTTTTTTTTTTTTTTTTTTTTTTTTTTTTTTTTTTTTTTTTTTTTTTTTTTTTTTTTTTTTTTTTTTTTTTTTTTTTTTTTTTTTTTTTTTTTTTTTTTTTTTTTTTTTTTTTTTTTTTTTTTTTGTTTTTTTTTTTTTTTTTTTTTTTTTTTTTTTTTTTTTTTTTTTTTTTTTTTTTTTTTTTTTTTTTTTTTTTTTTTTTTTTTTTTTTTTTTTTTTTTTTTTTTTTTTTTTTTTTTTTTTTTATTTTTTTTTTTTTTTTTTTTTTTTTTTTTTTTTTTTTTTTTTTTTTTTTTTTTTTTTTTTTTTTTTTTTTTTTTTTTTTTTTTTTTTTTTTTTTTTATTTTTTTTTTTTTTTTTTTTTTTTTTTTTTTTTTTTTTTTTTTTTTTTTTTTTTTTTTTTTTTTTTTTTTTTTTTTTTTTTTTTTTTTTTTTTTTTTTTTTTTTTTTTTTTTT
>CAJQUW010003737.1:0-10266 GCA_907163375.1 Prostheceraeus crozeri | reverse complement strand
TGAATGAATGAATGAATCACGAAATTTTATTATAGAAACTGGCATATGCAATAGTGCTTCAAGGCCCAGTTAACAAATAACATTCAAATAAATAAAACATTTAAAAAAAAGCAGTCAATACAAAAATAATTTCTTATCATACGTTTTTAAACTCTTCAAGAAACACGTTCCTGGACGGAGGATGGTTGATTGTTCCACACTATTGTACCACAAACAAGAATCTGTCGTGCCAAAAGTCCTTTAAGTTAACTCGGTCGACAATACAATTTGTTGAGGATGATTCAGGTCGCGAACGTCAGGAAAGTCTCGAACATAATGAATCATTTCACTCAAATAAATAGGGTGCACATTCATTCAAGCATTTAAACATCAACTAGCACATAAAATCATTCTGGCTCTTACAGTAGCCATTCCAACTCTCTCAAAACAGTGTAATATGAGCTGAAACGGGGGGGGGGAAAAAAAAAATATTTCAACAAGACGAGCCGAAGCATTAATTACAGCCTGTAGACGTGTTTGCGTTGTTTTCGAAATTCCAAAAATACACTTATACAATAATCAAGTCTTGATAAAACCACAGTGCTAAAACAAGCATATAGCACCAGTGTTTGACAGAGCGACGTAATCGTTCGAATCTTGTCTTAAAGCACCATAACAGACAGCAACGGTTTCGACACATGATTTTAAAGACAAAGTGTCACAAAAAGACTCCAAGGTAACAAAAAAGATGGAACAGTCCTAACAAGTCATCACTTATTCTTACATAATCACTACAACCGTTTCAGTCTCTGCGGCTAGCACACACATATTATGTTTTATCTTTATTAAGAAGTAATCGATTGGGTCCTCAACCAGCTATCGACTCTTGAATACAAAAAGAAATTTTGGATGTTAGTAATTCTGATCGCCAGTTTGCAATCACATAGATGAGGATGTCATCAGCGAAAACTTGAACATTTTAGATCAAAACTTTGCACTAAAGAAATACATTGTTGGGTTTTCGAGTACAACATATATAAAATAGGGCCAGGAAATGAGCCTTGAGGCACTCGCACTTGACACGTAATTGATTCAGAAACAGTATTGCGATATTTGAAAATCGATAGCGAGTTGTAATTATATGCAGTAAACCAAGAATAACATTATCACAAAGTCAATAGATGTTTCCAACCGTCGAAGCAAAGTCTCATGATGAACTGTATCGAAGGCGGATGTAACATCATGGGCATCTATCAGATTCACTTTTGCCATTACGCGATCGAGTTTGAATATATCATAGGTGACTCGGACAACCGCATGTTTCAGCAGAATATGTTTCTGTTGCAGAGTGGTATTTGAGGAACCAGTTATTTGCATTCAAATAAGACGTCAACATGATTGAAGCCAACCGCTTCCATAACCTTGAAAGCACAGGTAGATTGACTATAGTCGATAAGCATGCCATTCGTCAACATTCAGCTTCTATCTTAGTACAGGAGTTGCACAGTTATTCGCAAAGAATCGGGTAAAACTCCATTCACAAAGCAGAGATTCACAAACACGTTAAATACGGTGCAAGTAGATCAATGCATCTTCAACATTTTCGGTTGCAGAGGATCAGAAACTGATTTGTTTATTCGGTAACGGAGAATAGTCCTTTGACACAATAGATGGAGTAACAGTATCAAACTCAACATAGACGACAGTCAGTGGTTAGAGTCATCAACATGCGGGTCAGTTCTGGAGCTGACTCGTTGAAGCATTGATAAAGATTGAGCTTGTCACTGAAGAAGTTACAAAAGTCGGAAGCTCAGATGCTCTGAAATTACTTTTGTATACCACGACGGAGAAGCGAGTGACTGAGTTCCAGAGAACGGCGAGATTTCCAATTCACTATGAACTTTGGTTTGCCAAAACATTCCCCGTTTATGTTTCAGTATGATCGATAAGCCAGCTTTAACTCTTCCTCCAAAATCAAGGACCTAATGGATAATCCCATCAGAGCACGAGAACTTCCGGACACTAACGCTCCACTCTCGAAGAAGGCTTATAGCAAATTACAATCATCGTGAAACCACGGATCAAGATTGGGCTGACGCACTGTAACTTTTTTCGATATGGTATAAGCAGGTCCAAGAGCAGATTTAATAACTCTATTGTAGCATTGTACCAACTGGTCACACGTGAGTTGATTCCACGAAATCAGGAATCACACAAAATGGAACTAAAATGAATAACACGGAGTTCACTCAGATTAAGAGTTTCAACACACCCCCAACACACAACCTACCACCCCACCCCCACCAAGACACACAGGACGGTAAGTGATCGTGCTAAATACAGGAGTTGACACTGTAGACTCATATCCAATTCAAGAGTTTGTGGATCAGACACACAAGATCAAGGATAACGCACAGATGGATTGAAAGGCATCCCGCGACTAAATACAGGTCAATAGTTCCACCATTACAATGCGTGGCATCATGAACATGACATTGTAAGACCATAACATGAGAATAAATCCCTTCAATGAACAAGTAGTGATCAATTTCACCTCCACCACGTGCATGTTGAAATCGCCACACACGATAAGGGGCAAGGGGGATAGGGGAAGGTGCCAAAAAAGGGGCACACACATATAAAGGGGCGGGGCCGGGCAAGGGAGGACATGTCAATGGGGCCGCCTGGGCCGCAGCACCGGGCAAGGTGGCTAGGGGCCAATAACACCACTAGGGGACAAAGGGAGGGCAACACAGGGTCTCAAGGGGCTCGTGGGGGGAAGAAGAGGGGGCAAAGGGGATGGGCCCTATAAGGGGCACAAAAGGGGCAGCAAGGGGGCCCAGGGCAAGGAAGGGGGGTAGGGAAGGACACGGGCCTCAAAAGGGGCGGGGCCCCCCTCTTCAATAGGGGCACTAGGGGCGGGCGAAAGTAAGAAGGGTCAAGGGGGCAAAGGTGCCCAAGGGAAAGGGGCCTAAGAGGGGTCTCGAATAATGGGGGCGTGAAATGGTAAGGGAAGGGGGGGCTAATCCGGGCCGAGGAAGGGGGGGCAAGGTCCCCCCCAATGGCAAGTGGAAGGGGCGGGAGAGGAAAGGGTTCCGGGCAACACGGGAATGGGCCCAAGGGGAGCGCAAGGTGCCCCCAAGAGGATGCCCAAGGGGGGCGGCGGGCCGGGGGCAGCTAGGTGAAGGAGGTGAAGGGGCACCCTAATCTGAACCAGAATAAAAAGCTCAAGAGTTCTGGAAAGTTCCGAAAAGAACTGCGACTCCACTGCACTCCGTCCGATAAACCACAACAACGATAAACGAGGACGACGAAGAAGTTTATTCTAGCTGCAGACCCACTCATGGAAGTTAGATTCAAATCCAATATGAAGACAGTGAACGAGGTGTTTGGGAACTGAAACTATTGCAACTCACCATGATTTGTCAATATGTTTTCATTTCGAGATCGAGACGTGGTCTGTCGATGACTTGAAATCCTTGAGAGCACGAAGACGAGCAGAGAGATATTGACCTCGGAGTCCATGCCACAGTCTCAACCAACATCACAACGTAATATTGTACTCCTCTAATATGTCGAGAATATCATCTACTTTATGATTCAGTGAATCTGTTGTTTTAAAGTCCCAAGAGATAGAAGACTTTAAGGGTCTTATATCATGACGTCCAGATCGCGTCACCAACAGAACATAGTTCAGAGCTGAAGTTCATTGGTACCCTGTTTGATATTTTAATTTAGCTTCATATACTATAAAAATCTCAAGTACGAATAATAGTATGTTAACCCAGAGATGCAACCAGCTGAGATTTTTCCTCCGGTCCAGCGATCGGTATTCTATATCAGGTAAACCCAGTAAAAATGTGCAAAAAAATTTTTACTTTTTTTAAAAATACATAATACTTTTTTAGATTTCCAGATATAATCTCCGCGAGAAAAGTGCCTCCTTTGACAAAAAAGTTTTCACTGTTGGCCTGAAATGATTTGAGTTAAACACTCAACTTTGTACAGTATATACTTACCAGAGCTGGAAGCCGTGCCGCCGGCCAAGCGGTGCCAAGTGGCGCCCGGCCAGGCAGCCCGGCCTTATCGCAGCTTCAGCCGCTAGGCCGTAATTGTTCTTGATGGAAGGCTCAATTCTACTATGAAGCCCTGAAACTTCATGAAAATAATTGAACTATAATGAAAGTTAAAAGAGTGTATCTCAAAGAAAATTCAATTTCGAAAGAAAACCGTGGAAGACCGGCTTTCCAGCTTGATAACAACTGTGTTTACGAGAGTATCATGGATCTTTGTCTGCTTCCTAGCATTTTCATCTTTTACTTTTACAGCCGAAAGTTCCCTGACAAAGACGAGCTCGAACTCTGCTAAAGATGTTCTAAATAGGCCAAAAGCTTCGCGACGATTGACATGGATTTTTTCCCTCATCTCTCTGCGTGTTTGGAGTCTTCGCGTATCAGTTTGAAATTTTGGTCACCATCTACATCAAGTAGCAGCACCTTATTACACAACGATGATTAAGACAAATAACTTATCGTTGCCTGATGTTGTAGTTTGCACTGTCTCCCTACGTGCCGTATACTCGGTTCAGCTGGAAGGTAGCTAAAATTATACACCTGATCGAAACTTAAACAAGTCCGTCAGTTAATGACAGATCAACTATCCGTCTACACTCATCAGCTTTTGAAAATGCGGTTATGGCCTTGCGCATTGCACTTACTATCGATTAACCATGTAAAGCATGAGAAACCAGAGCTTACCACAAGAACGATCTAATCAACAAATAGCGAAGTTACTTCTTTCATTGAATACATGCCGTATTCCATGGCCTGCCCGAATGTTACCTGACCCGCGCGACATGGTTTACAGCTTCTTATTTAATGGCAAAGTTTGTGGACACTGGAATTCTTTACTTTGTGTTTGTATAACACTTTACGAGTGTCAATCTGTTTTTCGATTCAAACCTAGCCCTTGGTGAATCTTACGACAATAGAACGTCGAATGATGGCTTGCATATAACTCTGGAATCCATATAATTTAGCCAAGATAGCCGGAGACATTGTTCCTATTTTTCAAAGTCAATTGGCCACAAAAAAAATTTAAACATATATCTTACTTCATGCGGACGAATATCCTACAATTGGATCCCCAAGTGTGACACTGTACTCAAATACAGTGGTAGGGTGGATGCATTCATGATTGAAAATTGAATTTCAAAATGGGTAGTAATAAATTGCTTCAAAAATAACTTTTCCTCAACACTAGCTAATAAAACAGCCAGGCAGATAAGCCGCTACGCATTGCGATTTTTCGACAGGCACAGATATGTAAAAAAAATCTCCCTTTCAGGAAGCCCTGGAGTGCAGTTTGGGGATGCAAAATTAGTTAATCAGATTTAGCCTATAATTGCCGGCAAAGCTCAATTCCGATCATCCCAGACGTTTTAAACAAAGCAATGACTGGTTAAAAGGTTTGACTTATTTCATCTTGGCGAAGTATTATTAACAGAATTTGCAATCTTAGATAAGCGGCCGCAAAGGTGCATTTAGGGCTGATTTGTTTGGTCTAATCCACAAAATTAATTTTTAAACGTGTCCACTTTGCTAAAATTACAAACTGATTCCAAACGATTTCACATGCAGGAACGTATTTTCTAGTTGGCAAAAAGTTTCTTAAAATACCTTACGGAGATAGGAAAAATAAAAAAATAAGTCCCCCCCCGTGCGTCGCTTTGCGTGAATTGCTGGTGAATTTCCTCCAAATGCTCCGATCGTGAACGATTCTTCAGATTCAAAGAATTCGACATCATTGTGCAAAAGTTTTTCTGGATAATTTTGGGCCAGACTGGATAATTATTAAAAAGTTTGGCAGGCTCACACTGTAAACTGTACAACCTTATAAAAACAGCTAAAATAACGTTACTGTTCACGGGAAAATATCCGTCAAATATCAGTTAAAAAAGATGAGACGTCACCAGACTTGAACGAGTGATGAACGTACATAGTTAAAAATCCGTTCATATCAGATACAAACAAACTTCTCTGAGAACTTGACATCGTTCAATGTGTCCTCTTGGCGTGTGATCCCCGGTTGACAACAGTCACTGAAACTTAACACAATTTGTCGATGTTTAATGTTGAACTGGCTGTTCATGGTTCGATTGCTATGTCAGCAGATTGTGCCCATTTTCAATCATCGTTACTTGTTCCAATAGCCCGGGTGCTAAGGTCGACAATAAAGGGCTGAAACCGTGCAAAATGAAGTTAGAGGTCCAATTTTTGCTCAACATAACAGATTAAGGTATGAGAATTTTATCTTGATATGTAACTACTATTGGACAATTTATAATTTAAACGCCATAATCAATAGCAGCCAAAAATTCTTGTTATTACATGGAGAATCCCTATCAAAGTATATGAATTGTTTTAGTCCACCGCAATTCACTGCTGCTCTACATTTGTAAGCGTCACTATGGAACACAAATAATCAGCGAAGTTTTAATTTTAGTCAGCTGCAAAATATTTATCTGAAATGACACGGGCTCAAAATAATAAACAAGTTGAATAGTGAAATTGTACTTCATACTATAACGAAATTGATGATATAAAAAAATTTGGTGAATTTAAAAATGTGTTTTCAAAAGAACGACATCAGCTGTTGTAAGGCAAGCATACACGAACAGCATCGTTACAAGCGAATTTGAACAATTATGCGGTTATTTATGACATCGGGAGATCTATTCGGCAATTTTTTAGTAAATATAGCCATTCGTTAATAATTGTATCGACAACAATTGAAAGTAGGATCGTTTCAATTCAACTATATCTACAAAGAGAAATGCTGTATGTTGTGCTAAAATACATCGAAGGCCAAAATGAAAACAAATAAAGTACACAAAATCCAGAAAACACATAAAAGAGGGGTATTTTTGCGTAAATATTTTCATGTACGACTCGCAAGTGGACGAGCGTAACCAAATATGTCACGTTTGGGAGAGAGAACGATGTTACGCAGACTTTTAGACAAAAAATTACTAGGTGAATCGGCTAATACACTGGCTGAGCTGAACAATTTTAATCTGGCGCTGTACACCGAATTAAGCCAGCAAGACTGACTACCAAATAGAATAAACAGGATATTGACAGAAACTACAATAAAATAAAGCACTAAATTAAAACATTGTTACATTAGGAAGTTTCCGAAACATCACCGTAAGGAAATAATTTGCTTCCTAAAGAAATCACTACGTATCACAGAAAACTCGAAGACCGACGATAAACCAAGCAGGCTAAGCAAACAAGCAGCGAGTCAAGACCCCATTCAGACGCAATTTTTTGTGTCACATTGATGATCGCAGCCATGCTTGAAGGTAAAGTAAACATGAGTCTGTTGAAAGATAAGGAAAACTTTTGTACACGGCTTCAATACCGCGTGTAATAGCCACTTGCCTAATAAAAAGTTCACTGAATAATCAGTCGATACCCAAAGCTAATCAAATTATAGATAAATTTCGCTTAAAAATGTTGGTGCAATCCCTTCTATTGTCATTCTCTAGATCGCTTCAAACAGCAACACCCAACGGACAAATCTGTCCTGAGAAACATTTTAAACGCAATAACTACATGTTTTCACCAATTTTACAAAAAAGATTATCACTTTACAGCACAGCGACAGTCAAATTAGACCAATACACATTTGTGGTGGAGAAAGAAAAGAAGATCAACTTCCCTTAGTAGAATGCATGTTTCAATAAAGTAAGGTAGTCCAAACATAAAGGACTAAGTTTCGACAGTCTGTCAGCTTCAGGGTGAAGTAGTTTTTTACTGCGACTTGAAGTTGAACAGATACTGCGAGAACGTTGGCTTGTATATGCGCATGCAAATGCAGATTTGGCCTACCGTAACTTTATTAAAACTTTCGTACCAAACTAAAGGAGTATTTTAATAATTTTTCCCCCACAGATACCATGAACCTCACTTGTCAGGCAAAAAATTTGTCCAATACAGCTTCAATCACCACCAACCCGCTCACTCACGCATTTTAACAAGCCCTTCACACAAATAAGACAAGAATATCTTTAAAAACAACATAACTGGTCGTGTACACTGACAGACAGAAATACCATCAATCACAATCAAACTTGTCCCACATCTTCTCAGTGTCATTCAGTAGAGCGTTTCACAATGCAGCGAAAAACGGGAACTCTGCAGCAAAAAGCGGTTCTACGAGTAGAACTATATGTCGGATGATGCATTTCGGCTAAAGATATTCAGTTGTGGATCTGTATCCTGAAAAGGCAGCGCATCGACAACCAAAGGCCTTGTCAACATGGCTGCTCAATTCAAACCAAACTGCCCCACATCTTCTCGGTTTCACACACTATATCACTTTAGAAAAACAGTAGTCCAACGGCGACTCTGGGCAAAGAAATAATTCTCAAATATCATGCGCTCCCTCGGTTGGATGCATTTCCGCTACAGTTTCAGATGTGGTGGATCTGTATCTAAAAGGCCCAGCGCATCGACAACCAAAGGCCTTGTCAAATGCTGCTCAATTCGAACAAAACTGGCATCAGCCAGGCTGGGAAGCACCTCGCGCAATCACGCACCGCTTCACCAATTCTGCAAAAATTGTATTTTTCCCACAAGTTCTTTACAACTGTCAGTCAAAAAGTTGAATTAATGTCTCAACTACAACCAACCAACACATTTCTGCAGAGCACATCAAAAGACAACAACGCACTCAGGCAAACATGTACTAGCATGCTATCATCACACGTTTTCACACCAATTTTACAAAATTTTTTTCTATAATTTTCAAGAACAACTTTAACATCCACAATAGCCGCAAACTTGGGCGAATTTGCCTCAATGAAACAAAACTTACCCCAAACCATCACATTTTTATCTCGCATAGTAATCAAACAAAACAAGCGTTTAACCGTCAAATCTGGCCGAGAAAATTTCACGCTATCCATCACAGAAAAACATTTTCACCATTTATTACAAAAAAAAGTTTTCGATTCATATCTTCAAGCTGTTAGCCAAAAACTTAGTTAGTAGGCCTACTGCCTCAATCAATAACCGCAGTTGCCCAAAACCTCAGTATCTATCTCCATGCGTTTCAAAACACAAGGAGCAAAGGTAACCTAGCTTGAGAACCATTCTCCGAGATAAAGTTACTGTCCAGTACAAGTGTAATCTATGCTCACAGCATCATATTCAATTGTGGATCTGTCATCTGAAAATGGCAGTCACAGCGGTGGCCAAAACAATGACGATCTGCCTCAATCACAAATAAACATACCCACACAACTCCGACTAATAGGCGACATGTAGCACTTGAATTCTGAATTTCGAATTGAAAATGAGCAAATGAAAAAGATGATCAGAGGTTTGGAATCAGGTAGTAACCACAATTCGTTTGAATAAACATGTGCATTGATATTATGTGACAACTCTCATAGAAATCTTCCATTGTAGATGATATCCGGATTTTAAATATTTGAGTGAATACAGAAGAAATTGTGTGGAAGACCGTCATGAAGCAGAGCATCGATTCGGATATTTAGATATGATGGATTGATGTATGTTTTCTTCCTTTCCATAACATTTTCTGTGTTTGAACACACTAATCAATGCCCGAGGCCACGATTCACAATGCACTAGCAAGCCCGCCGCGGTCTAGATTCATTCGACCGAGCACGCACAAGTAAACAACCCGCTCGATGTCAGAATTCACAAAAACGACTGAGCGCACCCGAAGTCTAAATTCATATCGCCGGAGCACACTGAAGGTATACATTTGTGCGCCTGAACACGCCCCGATGTCTGAAATCAAGTTGTCGCAATGCAAGAAATTAGACAACCGGATTAGAGTGCGTGAGTGCATGAATTCAGACTACGGTGTCTTCGAGCGTCCAATATTATTCGTCATCGGTCGGGCTCCGTATATGAATGTAGATAACGGGCGTGCTCCAAATAATGCTCATGAGAAGTGTGGACGCTACTTTGGTTGCAAGTGAATTCAGGAATCATTTATGTTTTGCCGACGTTGTGAAGTTGTGTTGACAAAAGTGAAAATGACGTTAATTTCGAGAGATGATGGAAAATTTTCCGATGATTGCATAGTTGTTTCCAGGTTCATTGCTGTCTGCTGCGTGTTACGTTGTTTTGCACAAGGCACCCCTTCTGGGAGTATTATCATGAGAAGGTGTGGACAGATTGTTTGCAACTGACCAGAATCAACAGGTTTTTCTTGACGATGTGGAAGTCATGATGCGAAAGAAAA
>CAJQUW010003736.1:36419-75892 GCA_907163375.1 Prostheceraeus crozeri | reverse complement strand
TAGCTCACCGTCATGCTCAATGAGTAATGGGAAAAAGACCGGACCAGGACACCATAAAATCAAAAAAAATAGTACTTTTAAAAACGACATAAATTCATGAATTTAGGTCTTAAAAACCTGAAAAAGGGACTAAATTCACAAATTTGGGCGTTTTTAAAAATACCCAATTTTCAAATTTTTCAAAATCTCAAATTTGAGAATTACAATTTTCACCCTCAAAATCATGACCGTTCTAGGACACTAAAAATTATAAAAGTTGAGTATCTCAAATTTGAGAATTACAATTTTCATTGCTTAAATCATGACCGTTCTAGGACACCGAAAAATCATAAAAGTTAAGAATCTCAAATTTGTGATTATGACATTTTTTTATTGTCTTAAATCATGACGGTTCCAGGACACCGAAAATCATAAAGTTGAGAATTTCAATTTCATGAATTTTATCCATTTTTCAGGTTTTTAAAATATATTCATGTGGACTAAAAATATGTCTTTAAAAATGGAGAAACAAAAGTGGAAGAACCAAAAATGGAAGAAACCAAAATGGAAGAAACAAAGTGGAAGAAACCGCTAGAATTATATCTTCGTTTTCTCAAATTAAAAATAAGTGAATTAAATATTGAAAACACAAAGATAGAGTTAGGTATTGAAAGATAAAGAATCTCATTTATTATTAAGATTAGACCCGATTATAAAAAATTAAGAAAGAGATGGACTAAAGTTAAGAATGTAACACAAGGAATTGGATACTTCGTTAACAATAAGTTTAGGTGCTTTAACAATTGTTGGTTATATCTTCAGGTGTTTTTATGTAATTCCAGTAGTTGCTTACTGCTTTAAACAGGTACGGGTGTTTTTGAACTTCACATGCTACATGTTAGAAATCTTTAATAACTAAGAAACGTATCATTTTTAAAAACTTAAGCCATTTACATATTAAAAGAAGTCTATGATAAACTACACCTAACTACTTTCAAGAGTATGTGATGATAATGTTATTAGTTAGGATGAGGATTGAAAAATTTGATCAAATAGCTAAAGAAGTAAATCAAAATATCATTTCAGATCACAGACAGTAAAAAGTTAATGATAAAAATAAAAAGGATGGCAAAATTTCTAGTGATTGTAAAAATTTATTGATGATAAAATTTTTAATGAAGAAAATGATAAAATTTTTTTAGAAGAGCTTAAAAACTTATTAGACAAAATTGATGAACAAAACTTAATACGAGAAAATTTTAACGAAGAAACTTTTTTTAAACGTGGCTAAACTTTTAAACGTGAAAACTTTAAACGAAAAGATTACAAACAAACAATAGCAATAATAATAATAATTTGTTCTGTAAAATGTTTTTGCTGTATACCAATGTTACACAAAAGTCAAATATAATATTTTAAAAAATAGACAAAATTAAAGCTGATAATAAAAAATAAAATATTTGAAACATTATATTGGTATATCTTTTATTACTCGGTAAACAATTGTTCGATAACGCTTTCATGAAATTTTTTTCTCAAAATTAATTGCTTATGATAAAATCCAAATCTTTTGACCAAGCATTATTACACTGATTGTTTAAATTCATCTTTATCTCTTACTACATAAATCTCTTAACATATCACTTTATGTTTTCTTGCATTTATTTAAAAGTATATATATATTGCATTACTTTCTAATAACACTCCATCCTAATGAATACATTCGTTGTGTCAAATAATAATACACTACAGTTATTATGTCCTACCTCTTGTGAAATATTTCTTGAACTGACTGATTTCTGTCATTAACACATCATCAAAAATTACACAATGTTTCATTGTTTTATCTAGTTTTACTAGGATCTTGCATATTACCAATATCCTTCGTATTAGTTTGCGCTCTGTCCCTTTATATGCTTATTTTATATGTTTCGGACTAACTGACTAATTTCTGCTGCTTCTTCACACCACGAACTTATTTCTTCTTCATTTTCAGAAGTTTTCGTATTCTTTGAGATTAAATGTGTCTCGCAATCTTGTGTTTTTTTTTAAGATTATTTTCAAATCCATATTTTAAAAATCGATAGATGGTTGATCTGCTGTTGTTTAATAAATTTATAAGATTGTTATAATCCAAAAAATTTGGATTCGTTTAAAATTTTGTGTCGCTCAATTAGATATGTTTTTCCACATACCTGATCTTCCGCAAATAACTGTCAAAACTTTATTCTAGATAAATTTTGATGATGATTAAAATTAATTTTTTTTTTATTTAAAGACATTTCATTCATTTTTAAAGTAATAAATCATCCAGTATTGAGATTAGGGTTTTTTAATCATAAACATAAAAAAAATAATAAAATTTTAATTTATGTTTATTTTTTTTATTTTTTGTTCCTAATAATAAGGTTAAAAAGATTAATAAGATTTATTAAGTCTTAATATTGATTATGGTAAAGAAAATAATTAACTTTTCTATGGTAGAGTAAAAGTTGTATTCCTCTCGAACGGAGTTTTATACCTCCAGACAAAAGATCTTTCATAATCTCTTCACTCCAAAATGTATTTTCTGTCCTTTTTCATCAGTGATTCTAAATGTTAAATGTTGTTAATTGTTTTTCTGGTATTAGGATAATTTTTTATGGTTTGTGGAAATACAATTAATCTTTAACCAATGGGTTTACAGTAAAAGCTGGAAACTGAATATTAAATATGTTAATCTTACCATTTATATATACTCTTCAAGAATGTCACAATGTACAACAATTGAATTTATTTCAGTTATTTTTGGAAATATTTCACCTAAATGATAACCTTGATATAGGTTTGTTTATTAATCTAATAGCTTTGACAATGATCTATCTGATTAAATCAACTGATGTTTTTCGTCTAAGTAAGAGAAATTTATTTAACTGCCGGTTCAATGCAAAATGTAATTGTTTTTATCTTTACATGTTTATACTAAATGTCTCTTAATTTCATTTGATATTGTTTCAACTTCGTAAGAACCAGGAAGAAAAGTTAATATTTTCCATGTTTTGCCTTTATCAGTAGAATATCTAAATTGATCATTCACATCTTTGATAACGTTTTGATTAGTGTTAAATGTAGTAGAACTTGTCAATGCAATTTGATATTTTTATATTTTGTTCCAAATGTAGAATGGGTTCTAAATTACAAGTGTGTGATGAATAAGTAGTTGTTATAATTTTTAAGTAGTACACTAAATTTGATGAACCTGAAATCTCTATGTCAAATTTTCTAAATGATTATTTATTTTGTCTAAATCTGCTGAAACGACATTTTTAAACTAAAAAAATTAAATAAATATTTTTTTATAAAAGTAAACAACAATCATATTCAGCTACGGGGGGCGAAGCCCTGGGAGGACATCAGAGATGTTCCAGTTACACTTTTATAATCCTCTTCATTTAGAATCTTCTTTTCCAAAATCTTCAATATAGCAATGAATTTCATTAAAACTAGAAATTATGTCCTTCTTCTTAATTGCCGATATTAAAATATTTAATCTATTTAGTAATTCTTGTGGTCAACTGTAAAAATACAGTTGTTTCTGTTTCTGGTTTTTCGATAAACCTTTTCCCTACTTTAACTACCCGTTGATAATAAATTTTCTAATTGTTATTAACGTCTTAGAGATTTTACTTACACCAACTCTGTCTAAACATAGCTTTATATTTATGGAGATCTTCTACAGCATAATTATTTTAAATCTGCTCCTCTTAAAAGATCAAATCAAATTTCTTATTCCTAAACTAATAGTGGTTTTTTTATCTGGCTAAAAATAATCCTCGTAAAGGTTGTGGGAAATAATTTCTTTACCACCAAGATAAAATCTTGCAATAATTTTTTATCTAAAAAGAAAGTAGAATGTTCGAATAACATAGATTTTGGTAATTTTTTATCTATGTTTGCCTCTACTTCATAAACCGATAGTCAGTGGCTCCTGACATAGTGTATTCTAGCTACAGGATCCGTCTATATCAACACGTTTTTTCATTCTAAGTCTCTCTATCTTCAAGGTTTCTGTACTGCCATCCGGATGTTCGAACAGTTTTTTCATAATCCATTTTTACTTTCTTCAGTTAATTTTAATTTATCAAACATATCAGATTGAATTACCAGCTTTTGTCATTCTATGTTTGAAGATGAATTTTTCCTTTCCATAATATTTCTTTTGTTTTTATTAATTCGTCTAATTGTTTTATTCTTTTAAAATTATCAGCTCTCAACTTTATCCATTTTTTATATGAAAAGGTTATAAATATTTTTATATTATTATTTTTTATGTATAAATTTATTAATTAATTCTATAGATATTTTTATATTGTTATTATTGTTATGATTGTTTATTTAGAATCAAATTTGTCTATCTTAGAAATTAGAAAATTAAAAGGTACAGTAGTTATTCCATCAGGTATAAAATTTTTTCTGTTTATCATCAAATGGATCTAAAAGCTAATTTATGTTCTTTCTTTTAAAATACATTTTAGTTTTTTTGAATTAAGTCTATAATTACATGCTGCTTTTTTTATTTCAGTATTAAATAATGCATTTTTATAATCTTGATAATGTTATTTGATTAGCCACTGATTGCCTTTGAAAATTCCTTTTAATGTTTTATGTGTTTAATATTATTAGTTGTATTATAACAGTAACATTTAGATTTTAAAAATATAGCTTCTGTTATGAAATCTTTCATTTTAAGCTTCTAATTCATCTTTTACTTTACATTTAAATCAGCAAAGGGATGTTGATGATATCCCGTTTATTTTATTAATTTCTTCATCAAGTGTAGAATTATAACGGTATATGTTTAATTTCTAAGAGAACAGAATTCGGTTATCTGTTTAAAGTGTAATTTATAGTTTTTGCCCATAAGCAGGCGCTAAATAATCATATATAAATCTATACATAATAGTTTTAAGCTAATTCTAATATAGTGAAACCTATAAAATTAAACTTATCATGTTTTATCGCTGTTTCGACGTAAATGTTACAGCACAAAGTTCATCACTAAATCTAGTTAGTTCTTTTATATGTAGGTTTCCTTGTTAAATTTTGATGGAATCCACCTATCTTTTATCATAAACTATTTCAATATTTTGTCTATTACGCACATTTTCTAAAGTCTTACCATAAAAATGCATTATTGCATTAATTTGAAGAACACGTTTCCAAATCATCTTTATTTCTTTTAGATATTTTGCGTTTTTTTCAATATTGAACTCAATATAATCTTTTAAACCATTTAGATTTCTTTTATACACTAGTTTCCGGTGAAATTTTTGTGAGACGATCATTCCATGATCCTAAATACCAAATCTAGCATTCTTCCTTCAACAACTCTTACCTTTCCTTTATTGCTTTGTGTTAACATAAGTTTTTTTTGTTGGTATATACTTTCTTAGGAATTAAAGATTTTTTGATAATTCTGAAAAATCTTTTATAATGGGAATTTTGTTTTTTCTGGGCAGAAAGTGATAATATTTTGTTGCATCTTTTATATAATCAGGGTATACTAAAAACAACTTGCACTATATCATAACCAGAATTACGATTGTCCATCATATGTTTTTTTGATAATCAAGATTGAGTTACACCACTGTCATCTCACTACTGTTGGTAATTCTTGTATCATGCAAGAAGAATATAAGCTATTAAAATCATAATATAACAAATAGTTTTCTCTCATGAATTCATCAATTGCTTTTTCACGTTCTACTCCTTCTCGTTTCGTTCGAAAAATTTCTAATATTTTTTCTTTTTCTTCTGGAGATAAAGGTTTCATTATTCCATATTCTTGTGGATTTACTTTCTTATCATAACATTTAACATATCTATTACCTAAAACTGATGAAACTCCACCTCTAATTCCAGATTCAAAAAATAATAATTTATCATATGTATTTTCTTTATAATGTTTAAGTTTTTATCGGACTTTTCTAGAGCCAGCGGCTTGAACACACAGTTAATGTTTTAATCCTGCTAACCATGTTAAACCTGGTGTAGAATAACAATAAAATGGGATCTATTTCCGTAATATTCTAAACACATATCACGAAAGTTTTCAAAAAGATCAGCTAGTATTAATACATCTATCTGTAGATATTTCATTGTATAATCATACATTGTTTTACAATTTAACTCTCTCCAATTTTTTTCAGCTTCTGCATAATCTTCTTCAGATAATTGTGATTGTTTTTATGTTGATTTAAATTTATTTATTGGAGGAAGTTGTTTTTCTTCCATTATTTTATTCACAGAATTAAAATCTCCAGTTATGTACTTCATACGGAAATATTCCTTTTAAAGGTTTTAAATTATATTTATTTAATATTTTACATTGTTCAGGTTTCAAAGTTTGTCCCATAACATCTAATGAATAAGGAGTAAAAAATCTAAATGCATCTAAAATTCTAATACAACCTAATTGCATTGAAAAATATTCTTCTTCTTGTTTACATAGTACATTTATTTGTTGTTGATGTAATTTTTTCAGATGAAAATAAATCTTTATTACTAGATGGAAATCATATTTAGAACCATTGTAGGAAATATAGAGGAACACCAAGTTATATTTAAAATTTGTTAGGCATTAAGATTAACAAGAATTATGTGCTGCAAATCCTCTAACTATAATCCATTTAGATGATCATGATCTTTTACTTTATTAATATATCTCTCTGCCCAGTTTTATATTTATTTATTAAAAACATTTTCCACAGTAATAACAATTTATTTCATACGATAAAATTCTTTTCTTTCTTCATCGTTATTATGGTTCATTGGTTTATTTGTTTCAAGCAAGTGAGATAAACGTCCTTGTAATGTCTTCTACTTTCTTTGGAAACATTTCTGAAACTATCTTCACCATAGTATTTTAAATATTCTGATTTAAATAATTCAGGAAATTTCGAATGATGTACATTCCCCAACCATAATGGTTTTTGTTCAAATAAATAGTTTTCTTTATTTGTTCAGCTGAACTTTTTCCAGGTGCACTTTTTCGAATTATAATTTTTCAGAAATCGGGGTGAAGCCCTTGGAACTTTCCGTTCGATTTTGTGTCATATTAAACTTATAGGCTTCAAAATCACAATAAATAGTAAAGGTACTTTATTTTTAAAATACCATTTATTTATTCTAAATATCATATTTGGAAAGTATTTTGAAACTGCTTCGTTTTGTTGCAATTCTGAAGGTCTATTCATTTCTTTCTAAAGTACTAATCACTTGTCATTACATTGAAGACAAGGAAAATTTTTATTATCTGAAGTTTTTGTAAATTATTAGAAACATCTTGTACACAATATAAAATGACCTGATAATATAATATATTCGCTTGTGCTGGTTGTTTTGATGTTCTAATTTTTACAAATTCATCTTTTATATTTCATGTGTTTCATTAATTTCTTTTGTAATATTAAATGTTTTTGATGATAATTTTGATTAATATTTGTAGCTGAGAAATATATCTTTATATTGTTGTAGGACATTTTTTTAATCATTCATTTATCGGAGCGAAAGCTTCCTTCTGGCTTTAGCCGATTCTTTATTTTCTATTATCTTAATTTCTTTATTATTTAATTTTTTGAATCGTTTCTATCTGTATTTTGATTTTTATGGTTGATATTCTTGTAGTAACATTTTTGTTTGTTGTTGATAATCTATTTTACATTTTTGGTAAACTTTATTTAAATTTTCTAATTTTTGTTGATATTCTGAAGATAAAGATGAAATTTGTGATTATAATCATCAGTACGTCCTTTATAATTATTATGATTAATCATTATTGGTGATAGTGTTTTAACAAGTTCAAATTTTTCAGTACATATTATATTTCCTTGGTAAAAAATATTATGATGCATGTAATTTCCGCTATCATTATATACTATTTCTGATTGACATTAAATTTTTATTATTCAAAATAAAATTCTTTTGAATCTGAGTAAAGTGGAAATAATTTTACCTAATTAGAAACATAATTCCACATTTTTAATTCAATAAACATTTACTTCAATTAAATTTTTATTCTTTTTATGAAACTTTATTAACCTATTATAATCATATGGAAATTCATCTAAGCCATCAGAGAGATCAAATTCATTTATGTATTCTTTTTTATTGTAATGACTTAGTCTTTCTTTATGATATTCTGCAGGATGTAAATGTGCTATAATACACCACAGAAAACAATAATCATCTTCATTTTTTATTTTGATTATTTGTGTTGAACTGAAAGGTAAAGGAACATAACTACCACCAGTATTATTTTTATATTTATCAATTACTATTTTCTTAGATAGTATTTTAACAAATCTCCAACCAGATTCACATAACTCGGCTTCAATTATACAATTTTCTAATTTAAGTATCATCGATTCAAATATGGGTTGTATATCATTTACATTATGAATTTCTTGTGAATTTGTAAAATGTCCTTGTATTATTTCTTCAGGAATTCCATCAGGTCCATTTTTTGTATAAAGTACTTCTACATTCATATAACATTTGAATAGTTTCGTAATTTATTATAAAAGTTGGTTAGATATCAGAAAAGTTTTATCGGTTTCATTATATTCAAAAGACTGATTAAATAAATATTTTTTATATCTGGTTACGGGCGAAGCCCAGAAGACCTTCTGTTGTAGGCTCATCGTTCGTTCAGTTCATCAAATTCAATCTATTTCGTTTAAATTCATCAGTTATCGCTAAATAAATATCTTTCATTCTGGCACATGTTCATCTTCACTATAAAAACTTTTTTATATTACGAATTGTGATTAATCATAAAAATTATTTTTTTATCATTTATATCAGTAGGTTTTGTTTCTATTTAGGTTTTTATAACTATTAATTTTAAATATATTTCCTTCATTCAACTCGTTCTAACATTTTGTTAAATGCTTTTTACTTTGTAGATGAGATTGATAACTTCTTTTTGTTTGCAATCTTTTTTTTACAGAAGTTGCATAAAATTTATCCATTTTTTTTATTTTTTATTTTTTTTAAAAAAAAAGTTATGTTTTATGTTTAGAGAAAAAAAATTCTAAAAGATATATTAAATGGAAATAAATTCTAATATATAGTAAATTAGGGCGAGCTTGAACCTTCGGTTCGATTATGATTAAATTTGGTTAATTATTAAGTATTTCACTTACACCATTTATTAATGGTTTTATATCCATTATAATGTTTTTTTGGCTTCATCAAATGTAGAATTTGCATCAGAAAAATGTGATTTAACATCAGATATTATTGGGGGTGCTTTCTTAATCCGTTTTCTAACATAATTGATTGCAATTTTTTCAATAGGGGTTTAATGTTTACTTATCTTGTAATCTGTTAAGGTATTGGTATACCAAATTTTTGCATTCGGAATTATGATCAAAATAAATATATAATGTTATCAGGAATAATTTTTAGTGGTACTTTGGCTCAAGGACTCATAAAAAGATAATATTTGTTCGATAACTTGATTTGATAAATGTTTTGTATTTGATATATTCTATATCAAATTTGAAGAGTTATTATGATTTCATGTTCGGTATCTATAATATATTCAAGTCTTTATCATATACTTGCCATTATGTTCACTTATGGTGTCAACACGTATTATTCCATATTTATGTTGTGTATAATATGATTAAAGCATATTCAATTTTCTATAATTTTTTATTAATATCATAAGATGCTGCATTATTTTGTTGTAGGTTGTAAAAAAATGTTTTTGATGTTTTCTCTAATCTTATTATCTACATCCCAAGCTTTATGAGCTAATACAACTATTTGAATATTTTGATGTTCTTCCTTTTGTAAAATAGTTCTGCCATATTTTTTTGTTTTGATAAACTTGCAAACATCATCTAAAATTAAATAAAGATTTATTTGCAGGTGTACCAGCAAAATTTTCCATATCTTGTAACTCATTAATTGTTTATTCATTATAGACGTTTGTAAAAGTTGGCCAATCAGAAGTATGCATACAAAAAATTATGTACTTTTGTTTCGTCCTTATATATTTGGTTTATATATATTTTAATAAACGTAGTCTTACCCACTTCCAGTTTTACGTAAAACAATGAAATGTAAATTTTTCTTGATAATTTTACCTTGTTAATATTATTATTAGTAGTTTTATCCTTAATTCTTATCCTCCTCAGTCTTCATCCTTTTAAAAGTTTTTATTTTCTTGTTTATAAAAATTTATTCGTTTTGTTCTCTGTTTGAAAGTAACCCCATTGATTTCCCAATTCATATAACAAGATGATAAATAAAAAGTATTAAAATACATGCTAACAATATTTTTATAACAATGAAATTTTAAAAAATTCCAAAGACGTTGTAAGATCTGATTGTGGTATTTTTTTATTAAGAGATGAATTAGGGGGGTAGTGTCTCTAAATATTTTTTATCGATATTATTATTTAGCTTTTATCTATATTATTATTATATTTTTATCTATATTATTATTATATTTAGTATTATATATAGGATTTTCTACCAATATTATTAATATCTTGAGATTCGGATCTTGAGGGTTAGTGTTTCTTGAAACTCAGTGTTATTCAAGATTAAATATTATTATTTCGTTTATGGCATTAAGAGATTTATGACGACTTAGATTACTTTTATTACTTTTATTACTTTTAATTAAAACCGGTGAATATAAAGCTTCAAATTTTCGTTTTTATTCATTTATATTTTTTAAAATAAAAATTTAGGAATTATTATTTTTTAATTCCGGATCGCATTCTTACCACTCGTATGAGTGTTTTTAACCTCTGTCGAACTCGGAATGTGTCGGACTTTTTGTTCCTATACTCAAACGAAGTATGTTCCGAACCTCTCCTCTCTTCCGGATCATGCTTAAGAATATTTTAATAAACAATTATTATTGTTATTCTTCTAAAAAAAATTATTTTAATATAGATAGGATTATTTTAGTTGAAATACAACTATTGTAGTTGAAATACAACTATTTTAGTTGAAATACATACACTATTTTAGTTGAAATACAACTATTTAAAATAATATAAGTCTATTTTAGTTGAATTACTAATAATAAATTATTATTTTGATATAAAATTATTATTATGTTGATTTATTATGGTTGATTAAGTTTTGGACACCAGTGTTACATGTCGCGAAAATTTTTCTTTATTATAATTTTTTGACAACCTCTACATTTAAATTTTTCTTTTTTAACAATCCTTACACTGATATTTACTATCAAAAACTCTGTCTTTGGTTTTAGTAATTTGACACAAGACTTTGTACATTGTCTTGTAGAGAACTTATACCAAGAATTATAAATGATTAGTAATTCCTTGAATTGTAAAAATATTTTTTACCATTACGAATAATGATCTTTTAGTTATCTTTTTTATTTTTTTTTAACCTCTTCTGGTTCTCGCATAAATTTTAAATGACGTGCAATAATTTTGATGTTATATTTTTATTACATCCCGGAACCTATTTCTTTGTTTATTACTTTCAACAAATTGATTTTTTATCCATATACTTATTTTGTGCTACCCATATTATTTTGAGCACTTATTATTTTGAGCAACATTATTATTTTGACGCTACATTATTATTTTGAACAAAAGGATTATTTTGTTGTACATTATTATTTGGCTATATAATTTATTATTATTTTGCCTAGGTGTATTTATTCTAGCAGTATAAAGATTTTGTTCTTTATCTGAAATAAATAAATGCTTTAAATCTTGTGTAATGGTTGCTCTGACTTGACATATTAGTTTATCCTGAAATACTATTATTAGGTTGAATATTATTATACTGAAATACTATTATTAGGTTGCCCATACTATTATTAGGTTGTAATTGATTTCCATATGCATTACACATGGTGTGTTTTTTTTCATATGAGAATATAATAAGTGTTTGATTTAAAAAAAGATATTGCAAACTTGACAAATTTTGAGTCATTTTCCATTTTTTTATTTTTATTAGAAAAAATTTTATTTTTATAAATTTAAGTTATTTTTATAATCAGAAAAAATTTTATTTTATAGTGTTTAAAATGATGTTACCAAAATGTTGGTGGAGGTGCCATATATCCGAATAATCGTGATCAGAAATAGAACTAGAAAATTATATCATGAAAACTGGAGACGTTGTTTTATCTGGTCCATTGCATCTTTCTATTCTTCCGCAACATAATACCGAGTTAACAAATAAACAATTATGTTGATACACAAATCAATGACTTAAAGTAAAATATATAAACGTGTTATGGTTCCACTGATGAACGAATTAAAGTTTGCTTTTAAACTCTAATGGACAAATCATTTTAAACGAAAAATTATTAAAACTGTGTAAAAAGGTAGTGAGTAGAAGCAGATATAGCCAAACTTTTTAAAAAAGATTTCTGAACAATCAAAAATTTTAATATTACTTTCCTTAAATTTAAAATTGCTGTAATTAAAATAAACATCAGATAAAAATGTTTTTAAAAGAAAAATTAGAAGATGAAAATAGAACAAAACTACCTGAAAAGAATTAAAAAAAATTTTTAAAGCAGTTACAAACTACATTCCAAAAAAGTGTTGATGAATTGAGTTCTAAAATTACTCAACAAATTAAAAAATAAATCAATTAAAATTGAAGTAAATTCACTTAATGAAAAAGTTGATAAAATGAAAACTCTGAAAATCAATCTTAGAAAATGAATATTAAAGAAAAAATTTACAAAAAAACTCTAAGAAATAAAGAAGAACAGTAAGATTCCGTTAAAAGAAAAGTAGATGGTCTTAAAAGTTCAATTAAATGCTTTTAAAAAACAGAATTAAAGGAAAAGTGAGAAAAAATTTGAAATGATGAAAAAGAAATTAAAGTAACATCCACACGCCTTTTGATGCAATAGATTAAAGTGCAACAAGCAATTAATAAAGTTATCTCGAGTTGTTATATATTCATAAACGTAAATCTTAAACGAGTATTGTAAATATTAACTTAAATATTTTTTACCTACAAAAAATAAAAATCATAAAAAATATAAATATAATTTAAAAAATATAAATATAATTTTAAAAATATAAAAGTATAAATATAATTTTTAAAAAAAATTTAAAAATATAAAAGTATATAATTTTAAAAATGGATAAAATTAGAGCTGATAATTTTAAAAGAATAAAACAATTAGAAGAGTTAATAAAACAAAGAAATATTATGAAAGAAAATCATAGAATAAAAAGAATGATTGATGCAGGTTTGGTTCCTGATAAAGTTAAACCAAAAACCCAATCTGTAAAAGTTAAGAACAAAAAATAAACATTTTTATAATTTATATTTTTCCCAAAAAGTCAAATTTATTACTAAAAAATGCCTATAATTTATAAACACAATCTTAAACATTTTGCTTCAAATCAAAAAATTTCTCATGAACCACGTATGAATCCTGTTTATCATTATGATAGTGTAGAAACAATCGGAACAGAAAAGTTCCTAGGCACCGCAGGTACCGTTCAAAAAGAAGGGGATGGCATCTTTTCTGGTATTGGTAGTATCGTTAACTTAATTAAAAATAATAAAGATTTGATTACATCTGCTGCAAAAGGAGCAGCTGCTATAGGTAGTACGGCTAGTGCAATATCAAATGCTGTCAAATCACAAAACGAATTAAAACAACTAGAAGCTATTCGTAAACTTAGGAATGATTCTGAAGAACTAAAAAATTTAAAAAAACTTTCAGATGAAACAAAAAACAAAATTGCTAACATAGCTGTGGAGGGTGATAGTAAACATAATAAAAAAACAATTGAAGAAATAAGAGGTAATGGCATTCATAGCGGAGCTGGTCTAGCAAAATTCTAAAATTATATTTTAGTAAAAATTTTTTTCTGTCTGTGAGAAAAACAAAAAGTCAAATTATTTTTTATAAAAATGTCTTCGCTTATCGAAAATAAATTTAGATTAGACGATCCTCCGTTCGTCAGTTACAATCAAAAAAAGAATGACTATATAAGAATTGCTATGAATCCCGGATCTTCCAGTAGAGTAAATACTGGAGGAGATTTAATTTTTGAAGTTGATAATCAGCAGAGTTATTTATATTTACCTGATTCATTTTTACACTGTGAATATTCTTTATATAGTGATGCTAATTTTACAACACCATTACCAGATACCGATAATATTGCATTAGAGAATAATTTTTTTCCAAGATTATTTACACAAATGCGTTTAGATGTTGCAACTCAAAATATAGAAACAATAAGTGATTCTCCAGGTGTAATTGATACAATGCTTAGATTTGTAACAATTGGTGAAAATAATAAAAAGCATGAAATCGAAGGTTGGTTTCCTGATACTAATGATGGTATAATTGTTGATGATTTAACTCACGCTGGAACAGATGCAGCAGGAATTGCGAAAGATGTAGAAAATATTGCAAAACATTTAAATAAAACAAATAATGATGCATATAAAGAAAGACGTGAATTTAACAAAAAAAGTAAACAGACAGTTAATTGGTCATTGTCTCCATTATTCGGATATTTAGATTATGATAAAATATCATATCAATTAAAATTTAAATTAATAATTCATCGTACAGCAAATAATGAATTAATCTTTTTTGGTAAGACTGGAAAAAAAGCATATTTAAAAATTGATAGACTTGAATGGTGGATTAAGCATATTACTCCTAGTTTAGAGATTGAAACAGCTATTGCAAAAAGATTAAATACTAACAAACCAATTCCAGTAAATTTTCTAAAGCGTACTGCTAGTTCAGTAACTTTTTCCGAACAAAGATTTAACTGGCATTTTACTAGAACTGCGAATACTCCAAGATATTTATTACTAACTTTTCAAAGAAATAATTCTCCAAGTTTTGATAAGAACAATAATCTCTTCCATATTAATACAATTCGAAGTTTACAAGTTTCATTAAATCAAACCCGTTATCCAATTGATCCATTAAGATTCGATGATACCAATAATCAATTTATGGAAGGATATGATTCTTATCGAAATCTTTGTATAGAATTTGGAGTTGAACCACAATTAACTCCTGGAGATTGGAGACATTTATATCCTGTTTTCTGTTTCGATTTAAGTGCACAATCTGAAGATATTATTAAAAATGGTTGTGATGTAACAATTAATATTGAAAAAAAAGATTCCACAACTTCATTGATGGCTTATGGTTTATTGCTAGAAGATGCAAAATATTCTATTGAAATTCTTAATGGAAAGATGGTTAGGATCGGCTAAAGCCTCTGAACAAAGTTCTATAGGTTAAAGCCCAAGACTTAGTCGATTAATTAATTTTTTTTCATAACTAGAATAGATTAAAATTTTTGTTAACTTAAAAATTCTTAACTTAAAAAATTTTTTCATAACTAGAATAGATTAAAAAAAATTCTTAACTTAAAATTTTTTCATAACTAGAATAGATTTAAATTTTTAATAACTTAAAATTTTTTTATTAAAAATGTCGCAAGCGAAAAGTAATATTAATAATAAAACTGTTGAATTAAAATTACGTAATATTGTTGACAAAAATAACCCTAAAACTATTACTATTGATAAAAAAAAGTATTACTTTAAATGAAACGTCAGCAAATGAAACGACAGCAAAGCTGTCTGAGAGCAACGCTCGAACCTACGCGTCTGAAATTCATAAAGAATACAGAAGGCCTAAATATTTATTGAAAGTAAAAGTATTTAATAAAGATGATATTTGGAGTGCTGATCTTATTCATATGCCGAATGAAAGGGACTACAAATACGCATTGACCGTTATAGATTTATATACACGATATGCTTGGGTAAAGCCTTTAAAAAATAAAAGTGGTCTTTCAGTTAAATATGCGTTTGAAGAAATCTTTAAAGAAAGTAATAGAAAGCCAAAAAAATTGTTTGTTGATAAAGGGTCGGAATTTTATAACCGAAACGTTCAGCCACTATTTGAAACTGTTTATTCAACTGAAAACGCAGGAAAAGCTATAGTGATAGAAAGATTCAATCGGACGTTAAAAAATAAGATTTTCAAAAAATTTACTCAGCAAGGAAATCAGAAATGGTTAAAAATATTACCAGGAATTGTAGAGCAGTACAATAATAAAGATCATTCTGGTATTGAAGAAACTCCAAAGAATGCTTCTGACGACCCTGATTTAATACGAAAGAAAATATTCGAGAATAATAATTCGAATGAGAGTAATCCGAATTTGCAGAAACTTAAGCCGAAATTTAAGATTGGAGATAGAGTTAGAATATTTAAATATAAGAATAAATTTGAAAAAGGCTTTGTTGACTATTGGACGAAAGAGATATTTGAAATTTCTAAAATAAATCAAAGTTATCCGTTTACTTATGAAATTAAAGATTTAGATAATGAGGATATCAGAGGCCGTTTTTATCAAAATGAATTACAGAAAACAGAACTTTAACCTTTAGGTGGCGCTTTAGCTAGCTTCGCTTGAGTTATAGATTGTTTAACTCTAACATTATATCTAGAAATGGTACTCCTTTTTGTAATTTGTACAAAACGTATAAACATAATTGTCCACAATAGGTAGTGCCTGGTGTTTGAATTTGAAACGTATTGTATGTTCCCGTTCCAAGTAATTCTTTTACTTCATTTGTAGGGGGCAAACCGTATGAATCAAAATAATAGTTCTGCTGATGATTTTTAACGCCTGCTGACCAATGTACACCTTTTTCATCTGACGTATGAAGATTTGTTATGAAATTTACAGTTATTGATGGAACTTTGTTCCGTGAACTGAAGGTTCCTGTTGGCCTATTTTTTAGGAATTGTAATTCATCCCTCATCAGTATGTGAAAATTCTTTATTCCCAATTGATTAGCAATCTTATTTAAATCGAAATTCGTTGTTGTCTGTGTTCCATATAATTTCAAAAACTCATTTATGTTGTTCATTTTATAATAAAAAAATTTCTTAAGGGAGCCCCTAGAAGTCAGAGGGGGGGTATTGATTTAAAACTGTTCTCTAATGATGTCTTTCCTTACTACTTAGTCAGAAGGGGTATTGATTTAAAACATTTTTATAATGATGACTTTCCTTACTACTTAGTCAGAAGGGGGGGTATTGATTTAAAACTGGTCTCTAATGATGTCTTTCTTTACTACTTATTCAATTTTGAAATGATTTAATTTAATCTAAATTTAAACGTTACATTGTTGCATTGCATTAGTAGAGTAAATGTTTCGCACATCTTTTATCAATAGTAATTCATTACTCATCAATATGTGAAAATTCTTTATTCCCAATTGCTTAGCAATCTCATTTAAATCGAAATTTAATGTGGTTTTGTTTGCCGTATATTTTTAGAATGTCTCTAATGTTTCTCATTTTAAATGGAATAAAATCTATTTCAGAACTTTCTCAAAAGAATTAGCGTGTAGCAGCTGCTAAAATTGTTTCAGCTGATAGGGGTGAAGGAAATCACAGACAATAGCGCATAATGCGAGTTGTGAAATCTCATTCACACTATGAGAACAAAAGAACGAATACAATCTAAACACAATAGACATATGAGAGAGAAGAGAAATGAATGAGCATTTCTCTTCATTTTGGGTTTCCATAACAATCATTCATGCGACATTGCTTTGAATGGAAAAATACACCAACTGTCGCGCCGATGTCAGAAAGTTTGTCGATATGGCTGTCGACATGGTTCGATAGTTGGTGTATTTTTCCATTAGCGTTCAAGGTCATTCTATTAAAAGCATATGGGAATTATTCTCATTGAAGACAAGCAATTGTTTTAAAGAATGCATGTCATTGTGAATACAATATTCCTGTAACAGACAGGATCGAGAGAGAGAGAGAGAGAAAGAAAGAAAGAAAGAAGTCACGCTGCTCCGTAAAAGTTTAATTGAGACAAAGAAGGATATATTCTTGCGGTTCCTTCCACTTTTGTTTCTTCCATTTCTGAAGTTCCTTCCATTTTTGTTTCATCCATTTCTGAAGTTCCTTCCACTTTTGTTTCTTCCATTTTTAAAGAAATATTTTTAGTCACATGATATATTTTAAAAACCTGAAAGATGGATAAAATTCATGAATTTGAAATTCTCAACTTTTATGATTTTCGGTGTCCTAGAACGGTCATGATTTAAGCAATGAAAATTGTAATTCTCAAATTTGAGATACTCAACTTTTATAATTTTTAGTGTCCTAGAACGGTCATGATTTAAGCAATGAAAATTGTAATTCTCAAATTTGAGATACTCAACTTTTATAATTTTTAGTGTCCTAGAACGGTCATGATTTTGAGGGTGAAAATTGTAATTCTCAAATTTGAGATTTTGAAAAATTTGAAAATTGGGTATTTTTAAAAACGCCCAAATTTGTGAATTTAGTCCCTTTTTCAGGTTTTTAAGACCTAAATTCATGAATTTATGTCGTTTTTAAAAGTACCATTTTTGAAAAAAATGGTACTTTTTGAATGAACCAAATTCATGAATTTAGGTCTTAAAAACCTGAAAAAGGGACTAAATTCATGAATTTATGTCGTTTTTAAAAGAAATATTTTTTTTTGATTTTATGGTGTCCTGGTCCGGTCTTTTCCCCATTACTGGCAATAAAAGAAGGACATAATTCTAGTTTCAATGAAATTCATGCTATATTGAAAAGACTGTTAGAAAAGAAGATTCTAAATAAAGAAGATTATAAAAGTATAACGAACCGAAGGTTCTGGGGCTTCGCCCGTAGCTGAAATATGTTGTTTCTAGTTTTTATCTATGATTTTTATTTATGATTTTTATATGTGTTTTCTGGCATCGGAAGAGGTACAGTTGTCCTTAGCACATTGCAAGTTAAACAAGGCACCGGGGCCATCTGGAGTAACTGGAGAAATGCTGAAGGCTTCAGGCGCAACAGGAGTACAATGGATGACGGCGCTTTTTAATGAAATTTTGAAGGAAAGCCGCATCCCTGATGATTGGAAACTGAGAACCCTTGTTCCTATTTACAAGGGTAAAGGAGATTCACTCAGCTGCGGAAGCTACAGAGGTCTCAAACTCATGGACCACACTCTGAAAGTTTATGAAAGAGTACTCGAGAGGCGGATCAGAGCGCAAGTAAAGATCGACGAGATGCAATTCGGCTTCATGCCTGGTAAGGGCACAACTGATGCAATTTTCATTGTGCGCCAATTGCAAGAAAAATATCTGTCCAAGAAGAAGGTGCTGTACTTTGCTTTTGTCGATCTTGAAAAGGCGTTCGACCGGGTTCCCAGAGACGTGGTCAAGTGGGCACTCCGAAAATCTGGAGTCGAAGAATGGCTTGTTCAAGCAGTTATGAACTTGTATGAAGACGCCAGAACATCCGTGCGCTTTGGAGGAGACAACAGCAGGTTTTTCGAAGTGAAAGTTGGTTTGCACCAACGCTCTGTCTTAAGCCCCCTGCTCTTTGCGATCGTGATGAATACCACCAGTGCGAGTTTTTCAGAGGGACTTCCTTTCGAGGTTCTCTATGCAGATGATCTCGCTTTGGCTGCAGAAAGTGAAGAAGAACTGCAAGAAAAGCTCAAGACGTAGAATGACTGCCTAACATCAAAAGGTCTAAAAGTTAATGTGGCCAAAACGAAAGTTATGAGAACGGCAGTAGGGGAAGTAAAGACTCCAGTAACCTGCAAATACCCGTGTAGTGTTTGTTTGGGTAGTGTGGGCTGCAATTCGATACAGTGTACCAGTTGCCGATCATGGATTCACGGACGTTGTAGTGACGTAAAAGGCAGTCTGGCAAGAGCGTCGTCGAACTTTGTGTGTGGGAGATGCTCAGGTGATAGGCCCGTTGAGAGAAACAGAAGCCCCATGAAAGCGATCAGCTTGGAGAATGACAAGTGCGACAATGTTACTTGTTTCTGCTACTTGGGAGACATGTTGGATTCCGGTGGTGGAGCGGAGGCAGCTGTGACTGCGCGCATTCAATCGGGCTGGAAGAAATTCCGAGAACTATCGCCTATCCTGACCAGCCGTACTACTCCATATTGGATGAAAGGGAAGATCTTTGACTTATGCGTCAGAGCCTGCATGACTTATGGCAGTGAGACATGGGCAGTGACAGCAGTGGAGAAGAGGAGAATGGAAGTAGCGGACAGACGGATGATCAGGTGGATGTGTGGAGTATCTCTTGAAGATAGAGTGGCCAGCGAAGACCTTCTGGCGCGCCTGAACCTACAGTCGATTGATGAAGCCTTGCGTGTGTGCAGATTACGATGGTACGGCCATGTGGTAAGGAAAGATGAAAGTGATTGGGTGAAGAGAATATGGAAGATGAAGATCAACGGACCAACACCAAGAGGCCGCCCGAAGAAGACCTGGGAGGAAACTGTGTCCGCAGAATGTCGGCAATTGGGCCTCAAAGAAGCCGACGCCCGCGAACGAAACACCTGGAGGCATTCCATGAGGATCAATCGTCCAACCCAACGGAGATGGAGAAGAGGACGTTAAACGGATAAAGTAATTTATGATTTTTATCTATGATTTTTATCTACGATTTTTATCTATAATATTTATTTAATTTTTTTAGTTAAAAATGTCTTCGAGAGAATTATCATCAGTAGATTTTGACAAAATTAATAATCATTTAGAAAATTTAACAGAGATTTTGGGTTCATCAAAATTTAGTACGACGTTAAAAATTATAGCAACTACTTCATCACACACTTGTAATTTAGAACCCATTCTACATTTGGAACAAAATAAAAATTATCAAATTGCATTGACTAGTTTCTCCACATTTAACACTATTCAAAACGTTATCAAAGATGTGAATGACCAATTTAGATATTCTACTGATAAAGGCAAAACATGGAAAATACAAACTTTTCTTCCTGGTTCTTACGAAGTTGAATCAATATCAAATGAAATTAAGAGACATTTAGGTATACCATTTAAAGATAAGAAACAACTACATTTTGCAGTTAAACCGGCAGTTAATAAATTTTCTCTTACTTTAGACGAAAATCATCAAGTTGATTTTAATCATGATAGATCATTGTCAAAGCTATTAGGATTTAATAAACAAACCTATAGTCAAGGTTATCATTTAGGTGAGAAGATTCCAAAAATAACTGAAATAAATTCAATTGTTGTACATTGTGACATTATTGAAGGAGGATATATAAATGGTAAATTGTCAAATTTAATATTCAGTTTTCCTGCTTTTACTGTACCCATTGGTTATAGATTAAATGTATTTCCACAAACATTAATATATTTTCCTATTACAAGAAAAACTATTAACAACATTAGCATTAGAATCAATGATGAGAAAGGACAAGAAATAAATTTTGGAGGTGAAGAGATTATGATAGATCTTTTGGTTCGGGAGGTATAAACTCCCACGCGAAGCTAGAGAAGTTTAATTTTCTTCTTCTTCTTTTAAAATAAAAATAAAATTTTTTATTAAAAAATGAGTGAAGTACTACCATTAAATAAAAAAAAAACTCAAATTTAATCATCATCCAAATTTATCTAATAAAGTTTTGTCAGTTATTTGTGGAAGATCAGGATGTGGAAAAACGTATCTATTATTTAAAATTTTAACGACTCCAAATTTTTTGGATTATAACAATCTTATAATTTATACAACAACAGCAGAACAACCCGTCTATCAATTTTTAAAATATGGATTTGAAAATAATCTTAAAAAAACAGCAATTGCTTCATTATTCAAAGAATATGAAAAATCTGAAGATGAAGAAGAAATAAGTTCGTGGTGTGAAGAAGCAGCAAAAAATAATCAGTTAGTTGAATCCAATAAAAATAAGCATATAAAGATACAATTGATAGATGATAGTGGTAATATGCAAGATCCCAGTAAACTAGATAAAAGAATGAAACATTGTGTAATTTTTGATGATTGTGTTAATGATAAAAATCAGTCAGTTCAAAGAAATTATTTCACAAGAGGTAGACATAATAACTGTAGTGTTTTTTATTTAACACAAAGTATGTATTCATTAGATGGAAGTGTTATTAGAAAGAATGCAAATATATTTATACTATTTGAAATAAATGCAAGAAACTTAAGTGATTTGTTAAGAGATTTATGTATAAGAAATAAAGATGAATTTAAACAATCGTGTAACAATGCTTGGTCAAAAGATTACGGCTTCATTACAATTAATATTGATAAAAAAATTCATGATAGAGTTATAGAAGATTTGTTTACCGAGTGATAAAAAATATACAAATATAGTGTTATAATATTTTATTTATTTTATTTTATATATATATATATATATATATATATATATATATATATATATCAAATTTGTCTATCTTAGAAATTAGAAAATTAAAAAGGTTCAGTAGTTATTCCATCAGGCAAAATTTTTCTTTTATCATCAAATGGATCTAATGCTAATTTATGTTCCTCTTTTAAATACATTTTATGTTTCTTTGAATTAAGTCTATAATTACATGCTGTTTTTATTTCATTATTAAATAATACATTTTTATAATCTTGAAATGTTATTTGATTAGCCACTGATGCCTTTGAAATTCCTTTTAATGTTTTATGTGTTTTAATATTATTAGTTGTATTATAACAATAACATTTAGATTTTAAAAATATAGCTTCTGTTATGAAATCTTCATTTCCTTCTAGTTCATCTTTTACTTTACATAAATCAGAAGGATGAATAAAATCTTTTATTTTATTAATTTCTTCATCAAGTGAAGAATTATACGGTATTGTTAATTCTAAGAAAACAGAATCGGTATCTGTAAAGTGTAATTTATAGTTTTTGCCATAAGCAGGCGCTAAATAATCATATATAAATTTATACATGAATAGTTTAGTTAATTCTAATATAGTGAATCCTATAAAATTAAACTTATCATGTTTTACGCTGATTCGTCGTAAATGTACAGCACATAGATTATCACTAAATCTAATAGTTCTTTTATATGTAGGTTTCCTTGTTAAATTTTGAAACCTATCTCTGTCATAAACTATTTCAATATTTTGTCTATTACGCACATTTTCTAAAGTCTTACCATAAAATGCATTATTCATTAATTTGAAGAACACGTTTCCAAAATCATCTTTATTTCTTTTAGCTATTTTACGTTTTTCAATATTGAACTCTATATAATTTTTTAACCATTTAGATTTTCTATACTCTAGTTTTCGATGTATTTTAGTGAGAATCATTCCATGTTCTAAATACCAATCTAGCATTCTTCCTTCAACAACATACTTTCCTTTATTGCTTTGTGTTAACATGAGTTTTTTTGTTGGTCTGTATTTCTTAGGAATTAAAGATTTTTGATAATCTGAAAAATCTTTTATAATGGGAATTTTGTTTTCTGGGCAGAAAGGATAATATTTTGTTGCATCTTTTATATAATCAGGGTATACTAAATCAACTTCATATATATAACCAGAATTACGATTTCCATCATATGTTTTTTGATAATCAAGATTATTACACCATGTCATTTCACCTGTTGGTAATTCTTGTATCATGCAAAAAGAATATAAGCTATTAAAATCATAATATAACAAATAGTTTTCTCTCATGATTTCATCAACTGCTGCTTGACTAACTTCATTTGATATAAGTCCTTCTATATTTTGATTAAACAATTTTAAAAACTGATCGCTTTCTTCTGGAGATAAAGGTTTCATTATTCCATAATCATCAGGATTTACTTTTTTATTATAACATTTAACATATCTATTACCTAAAACTGATGAAACTCCACCTCTAATACCAGATTCAAAAAATAATAATTTATCATATGTATTTTCTTTATAATGTTTAAGTTTAACACCAGTATGTTTTAATCCTGCTAACCATGTTAAACCTGGTGTAGAATAACAATAACATGGATCTATTCCGTAATATTCTAAACACATGTCACGAAAGTTTTCAAAAAGATCAGCTAGTATCAACACATCTATCTGTAGATATTTCATTGTATAATCATACATTGTTTTACAATTTAACTCTCTCCAATTTTTTTCAGCTTCTGCATAATCTTCTTCAGATAATTGTGATTGTTTTAATGTTGATTTAAAGTTATTTATTGGAGGAAGTTTTTGTTCTTTCATTATTTCATTTATTCTATTTATATCTCCAGTTATATATTCATACGGAAATATGCCTTTTAAAGGCTTTAAATTATATTTATTTAACACTTTACATTGTTCAGGTTTCAAAGTTTTTCCCATAACATCTAATGAATAAGGAGTAAAAAATCTAAATGCATCTAAAATTCTAATACAACCTAATTGCATTGAAAAATATTCTTCTTCTTTTTTACATAGTACATTTATTTGTTGTTGTTGTAATTTTTCAGATGAAAATAAATCTTTCATTATTAAATGGAAATCATATTTAGAACCATTATAGAAATATAGAGGAACAAAGTTATATTTAAATTTATTAGCATTAAGATTACAAGAATTATGTGCTGCACCTCTATATAATCCATTTAGATGATCATGATCTTTTACTTTATCAAGATATCTACCTCTGCCAGTTTTATAATTATTTGTAAATTCTTTTCCACAGTAAAAACATTTTATTTCATTAACAGAATTGTTTTTTTCTTCATCCGTTAATGGAAGCATTGATATATTTGTTTCAAGCAATTGTGAAAAGCGACCTTGTAATTCTTCTACTTTCTTTGTAAACATTTCTGAACTATCTTCACCATAGTATTGAAAATATTCTGATTTAAATAATTCAGGATAATTTGAATGAATGTACATTCCCCAACATAATGGTTTTTGTTCAAATAAATATTTTTCTTTATTTTGTTCAGGTGCACTTTTTTCATATTTACAAACCGAAGGTTCTAGGGCTTGGCCCGTACCATTATCAGAATTTTGTGTTATGTTAACATTATATGCTTCGAAATCACAATATATTGTAAAGGGTACTTTATTTTTGAAATACCATTTATTGTATTCTAAATAATCATCTTTAGGAAAAGTATTTTCAACTGCTTCGTTTTGTTGACAATTCTCCAAATGTCTATTCATTTCTTCTTTAGTTCTAAAGCTCATCATACATTGGAGACAGGGAAAATTAGCATTATCTGAAGTTTTTGTAAATATAGAAACATCTTTACACAATATAAAATGACCCTGATAATATAATATATTCGCTTGTGCTGGTTGTTTTGTTTGTTTTAATTTTTCAAATTTATCTTGATATATTTCATGTGTTAAGTCGATATATCTTTCTAAATATTTTTCAGACTGTTGATAATTTTGATTTAATATTTGTAGCTGATAAATATATTCTTTATCATATTGTTCTTTATATTGTTGTTGACATTTTTTAAACATTCATTTATTTTTTGATTGGTTTCATTTTCTTCATTATTTAATTCTTTATTGTCTTCATTTTCTTCATTATTTTCTTCATTTAATTTTTGAATTGTTTCTATCTTATTTTTATATTTATGGTGATATTCTTGTAGTAACATTTTTAATTGTTGTTGATAATCTGTTTTACATTTTTGTAAACTTTTATTTAAATTTTCTAAGTTTTGTTGATATTCTGAAGATAAAGATGAATAATTGTAATCATAATCATAATTATAATTACGTCCTTTATAATTATTATGATTAATCATTATTGGTGATAGTGTTTTAACAATTTCAAATTTTTCAGTACATATTATTTTTCCTTGGTAAAAAATATTATGATGCATGTAATTTCCTCTTTTATTGTATACTATTTCTGATTGACATTAATTTTTATTATTCAAATAAAAATTTTTTGAATCCGAGTAAAGTGGAGTAATATTACCAATAGAAACATAATTCACATTTAATTCAAAAACATTTACTTCTATTAAATTTTTATTCTTTTTATGAAACTTTATTAACCTATTATAATCATATGGAAATTCATCTAAACCATCCGAAAGATCAAACTCATTTATATATTCTTTTTTGTCATAATGACTTAATCTTTCTTTGTGATATTCTGCAGGATGTAAATGTGCTATAATACTCCACAGAAAACAATAATCATCTTCATTTTTATGTTGATTAATTGTGGTGAACTGAAAGGTAAAGGAACATAACTACCACCAGTATTATTTTTATATTTATCAATTACTATTTTCTCAGATAGTATTTTAACAAATTTCCAACCAGATTCACGTAACTGGGCTTCAATTATACAATTTTCTAATTTAAATATCATCGATTCAAATATGGGTTGTATATCATTCACATTATGAATTTCTTGTGAATTTGTAAAATGTCCTTGTATTATTTCTTCAGGAATTCCATCAGGTCCATTTTTTGCATAAAGTACTTCTACATTCATATAACATTTGAAAGATTTCTTAAATATTTTGAAAAAGTTTGTTAATACATTATAAAAAGTTTCATCGGTTTCATTATGTTCAACAGATTCATTAAATAAATATTTTATATCTGTTACGGGCGAGGAACTCTCTGGCGAAGCCCTAGAACCTTCGGTTTGTTCCGCTTCATCGGTTTTTTTAGTTTCATCAAATTCATCTATTTCGTTAAATTCATCAGTATCGCTAAATAAATATCTTCCATCTGGTACATGTTCATCTTCACTATTAAAAACTTTTTTATATTCCGAATGTGAATAATCATCAAATATTTTTTTAACTTTTATATCAGTAGGCAATGTTTCTAAATAGTTTTTATAATTATTTAATTTTAATATATTTCCTTCATCAACTCAATCTACATTTTGTAAATGCAATTTACTTTGTAAATGAGATTGATAACTTCTTTTTTTTGCAACTTTTTTTACATAAGTTACAATAAAACTTAGTATTTTCCATTTTTTTATTTTTTAAAGAAAAAATTTGTGTTTTAATTTCAGATATAAACATTCTAATATCAAGGTCTTGAAAGTTATTTTATATTATTATATATTTCACGTTCTTTAGTTATTTTATTTTCTTTGTCACATTAAAATTTATCACATTAAGTTTTATCATATTAAGTTTTATCATATTAAGTTTTATCACATTAAGTTTTATCATATAACGTTTTATCAAAAGATAATTTAAATTTATTTTCACTAACTATTGATTCTTCATCATCATCATAAATTGATTCTTCAACATCATAAATTACACTTTTTGGTATAGGATGCCATTCCCTGATGGGAATATCTAATTCCAAATTATATTTATTATTTGATAATAATATAATAGTGAAAAATATTGGTCTTTGATCTCTTTTGGAAAATTTAATAACACCACCATAATCTGAATCATTTTTAGTTTTTATTAAAGATGATAAAATTTTAAATTGATTAGATGTAAATCCTAATTTAAATTTTGTAGACCCGACACATAGTTGTCTAACAGTATCTTCAACTATTCCATCATTATTATTTTCAATTGTAAGAAAATGAAATTTAGATAAATTTTGATTATATGTAGTATTAATATCATGTTGAGATATAAATTTTTCTTCACTTAAATTTTTATAATTACTAATATTTTTATAATCTTTGTTACCATTCACACCTTTTTCAGATGTTTCAGAATCATCCTGTTGGCTTATTTTTGATCAATTGTAACTCGACTCTCATTAGGACATGAAAATTCTTTATTCCCAATTGATTTGCGATTTTCTTTAGATCAAAATTTGTAGTTGTTTGCGTTCCATATAATTTTAAAAACTCATTTATGTTGCTCATTTTATAATAAAAAAATTTCTTATAGGGACCCCTAGAAGTCAGAAGGGGGAGTATTGATTTAAAACTGTTCCATAATGATGACTTTCCTTACTACTTATTCGATTTTGAAATGATTTAATTTAATCTAAATTAAAAAGGTACATGGTAAGGAATCGGTTTATTAGCAGAGTTATTGCTTCGCACATCTTTTATCAATAGTATTTCGTCCCTCATCAATAGGTGAAAATTCCCAATTGATTAGCGATCTCATTTAAATCGAAATTCGTAGTTGTTTGCTTCCCATATAATTTTAAGAGCTCACTCATGTTATTAACCTGAGGACATATATCGCCTATATTATTACTCAGTATAACTATCGGATTTTCATCATTCATTTTAAGGGAAATAAATTCTATCATTAAAATTACCTCAAGCTTATGATCTTTTAGTTCGCACAATTTATCTCTCATAAATACATGAAATTTTTTATATTCCTAATTGTTTAGCTATTTTCTTGAGATCGAAGTTTGTAGTTGTTTGTTTATCGTATGGTTTTAGGAAGTCGTTTATGTTTAATTTCTTTTTGTTTTTTCATTTATATTTGTCATTTTCTTTGTTAGTTAATTACGTGAAGACTGAAAAGTGACAACGACGTTGACAGTTGATAAATCTTTATTCATCAGAACAAAAAGGAATACATCAGCCTGCAGGACAAAAAAATAAAGAATCGCAGATTCCCACGAAGCGTCAAACTTCAATCTAAACGTTACAACTATTGGTTTTGTTGATTATCTTCTTCTCTTTGAGCATGCTGTTGCCGTTGTTGCTCTTCTATTCGCATTTGTTCTTGTACTTGTTCATATGTTGGTGGGTTTGATACTTCAATATTAATAGGTTGACTTGTTTGCTGTATAATATTTTCTTCCTCCACTTCTGATAATTGTCTATTCATATTTTAAAATAATTTCTGTCTCTGTTCAATAAGGTTTAGTATTTTTTTGTCAATTCTAAAATTGACTCTTCTTTCACCAAGATTTTGAAACAAGACACCAATGTTATGATCACGAAATAAATTGCTCCTCGATTGAAGTTGTATGATTTGCCTTGTCAGTCCTTCTATTCTCTGACGTTTTACTTGAAGTCGAAGTCTGCGTTCAATAGATCCAACCATGATATTGTGATAAAGTCAACGCTTTACGCAAGTACTCTCTTTCAAACGAACTGAGATAAGTTTAAAATTTGTTAAATGAGATATAGTTTATAAGCATCAATGAAATCCCTATGACAACGTTGACGCGACAATTGTAACTTTCTAAAACAATAGCGTTCAAGTAACCAATGAATCGCTGCCAATTTCTGAGCCAAGTTGGCTAACAAAACGGTTTTGGCAGCAAATGCGGTCACGGATGGAAAACTGGCAGCACATTTGGCAAGTGGGGGGAAAGAGAAAGACATAAGTGCGGGTAACAGCTGTTTGATCTGTAATGCAATGGTTCATGAATTCGGGAAATAACTGCATTGTTTTATGAATGCGGGTATCAGCTGTTCCCTACAATTGGGAGGTTCATCAGAGTGCAAAGCAGTAACAATAACAGGCATTCTAAGAGATTGTGTTACATTCTTACTTTGTGTGTGGGAGATGCTCAGGTGATAGGCCCGTTGAGAGAAACAGAAGCCCCATGAAAGCGATCAGCTTGGAGAATGACAAGTGCGACAATGTTACTTGTTTCTGCTACTTGGGAGACATGTTGGATTCCGGTGGTGGAGCGGAGGCAGCTGTGACTGCGCGCATTCAATCGGGCTGGAAGAAATTCCGAGAACTATCGCCTATCCTGACCAGCCGTACTACTCCATATTGGATGAAAGGGAAGATCTTTGACTTATGCGTCAGAGCCTGCATGACTTATGGCAGTGAGACATGGGCAGTGACAGCAGTGGAGAAGAGGAGAATGGAAGTAGCGGACAGACGGATGATCAGGTGGATGTGTGGAGTATCTCTTGAAGATAGAGTGGCCAGCGAAGACCTTCTGGCGCGCCTGAACCTACAGTCGATTGATGAAGCCTTGCGTGTGTGCAGATTACGATGGTACGGCCATGTGGTAAGGAAAGATGAAAGTGATTGGGTGAAGAGAATATGGAAGATGAAGATCAACGGACCAACACCAAGAGGCCGCCCGAAGAAGACCTGGGAGGAAACTGTGTCCGCAGAATGTCGGCAATTGGGCCTCAAAGAAGCCGACGCCCGCGAACGAAACACCTGGAGGCATTCCATGAGGATCAATCGTCCAACCCAACGGAGATGGAGAAGAGGACGTTAAACGGATAAAGTAATTTATGATTTTTATCTATGATTTTTATCTACGATTTTTATCTATAATATTTATTTAATTTTTTTAGTTAAAAATGTCTTCGAGAGAATTATCATCAGTAGATTTTGACAAAATTAATAATCATTTAGAAAATTTAACAGAGATTTTGGGTTCATCAAAATTTAGTACGACGTTAAAAATTATAGCAACTACTTCATCACACACTTGTAATTTAGAACCCATTCTACATTTGGAACAAAATAAAAATTATCAAATTGCATTGACTAGTTTCTCCACATTTAACACTATTCAAAACGTTATCAAAGATGTGAATGACCAATTTAGATATTCTACTGATAAAGGCAAAACATGGAAAATACAAACTTTTCTTCCTGGTTCTTACGAAGTTGAATCAATATCAAATGAAATTAAGAGACATTTAGGTATACCATTTAAAGATAAGAAACAACTACATTTTGCAGTTAAACCGGCAGTTAATAAATTTTCTCTTACTTTAGACGAAAATCATCAAGTTGATTTTAATCATGATAGATCATTGTCAAAGCTATTAGGATTTAATAAACAAACCTATAGTCAAGGTTATCATTTAGGTGAGAAGATTCCAAAAATAACTGAAATAAATTCAATTGTTGTACATTGTGACATTATTGAAGGAGGATATATAAATGGTAAATTGTCAAATTTAATATTCAGTTTTCCTGCTTTTACTGTACCCATTGGTTATAGATTAAATGTATTTCCACAAACATTAATATATTTTCCTATTACAAGAAAAACTATTAACAACATTAGCATTAGAATCAATGATGAGAAAGGACAAGAAATAAATTTTGGAGGTGAAGAGATTATGATAGATCTTTTGGTTCGGGAGGTATAAACTCCCACGCGAAGCTAGAGAAGTTTAATTTTCTTCTTCTTCTTTTAAAATAAAAATAAAATTTTTTATTAAAAAATGAGTGAAGTACTACCATTAAATAAAAAAAAAACTCAAATTTAATCATCATCCAAATTTATCTAATAAAGTTTTGTCAGTTATTTGTGGAAGATCAGGATGTGGAAAAACGTATCTATTATTTAAAATTTTAACGACTCCAAATTTTTTGGATTATAACAATCTTATAATTTATACAACAACAGCAGAACAACCCGTCTATCAATTTTTAAAATATGGATTTGAAAATAATCTTAAAAAAACAGCAATTGCTTCATTATTCAAAGAATATGAAAAATCTGAAGATGAAGAAGAAATAAGTTCGTGGTGTGAAGAAGCAGCAAAAAATAATCAGTTAGTTGAATCCAATAAAAATAAGCATATAAAGATACAATTGATAGATGATAGTGGTAATATGCAAGATCCCAGTAAACTAGATAAAAGAATGAAACATTGTGTAATTTTTGATGATTGTGTTAATGATAAAAATCAGTCAGTTCAAAGAAATTATTTCACAAGAGGTAGACATAATAACTGTAGTGTTTTTTATTTAACACAAAGTATGTATTCATTAGATGGAAGTGTTATTAGAAAGAATGCAAATATATTTATACTATTTGAAATAAATGCAAGAAACTTAAGTGATTTGTTAAGAGATTTATGTATAAGAAATAAAGATGAATTTAAACAATCGTGTAACAATGCTTGGTCAAAAGATTACGGCTTCATTACAATTAATATTGATAAAAAAATTCATGATAGAGTTATAGAAGATTTGTTTACCGAGTGATAAAAAATATACAAATATAGTGTTATAATATTTTATTTATTTTATTTTATATATATATATATATATATATATATCAAATTTGTCTATCTTAGAAATTAGAAAATTAAAAAGGTTCAGTAGGTATTCTATCAGGCAAAATTTTTCTTTTATCATCAAATGGATCTAATGCTAATTTATGTTCCTCTTTTAAATACATTTTATGTTTCTTTGAATTAAGTCTATAATTACATGCTGTTTTTATTTCATTATTAAATAATACATTTTTATAATCTTGAAATGTTATTTGATTAGCCACTGATGCCTTTGAAATTCCTTTTAATGTTTTATGTGTTTTAATATTATTAGTTGTATTATAACAATAACATTTAGATTTTAAAAATATAGCTTCTGTTATGAAATCTTCATTTCCTTCTAGTTCATCTTTTACTTTACATAAATCAGAAGGATGAATAAAATCTTTTATTTTATTAATTTCTTCATCAAGTGAAGAATTATACGGTATTGTTAATTCTAAGATAACAGAATCGGTATCTGTAAAGTGTAATTTATAGTTTTTGCCATAAGCAGGTGCTAAATAATCATATATAAATTTATACATGAATAGTTTAGTTAATTCTAATATAGTGAATCCTATAAAATTAAACTTATCATGTTTTACGCTGATTCGTCGTAAATGTACAGCACATAGATTATCACTAAATCTAATAGTTCTTTTATATGTAGGTTTCCTTGTTAAATTTTGAAACCTATCTCTATCATAAACTATTTCAATATTTTGTCTATTACGCACATTTTCTAAAGTCTTACCATAAAATGCATTATTCATTAATTTGAAGAACACGTTTCCAAAATCATCTTTATTTCTTTTAGCTATTTTACGTTTTTCAATATTGAACTCTATATAATTTTTTAACCATTTAGATTTTCTATACTCTAGTTTTCGATGTATTTTAGTGAGAATCATTCCATGTTCTAAATACCAATCTAGCATTCTTCCTTCAACAACATACTTTCCTTTATTGCTTTGTGTTAACATAAGTTTTTTTGTTGGTCTGTATTTCTTAGGAATTAAAGATTTTTGATAATCTGAAAAATCTTTTATAATGGGAATTTTGTGTTCTGGGCAGAAAGGATAATATTTTGTTGCATCTTTTATATAATCAGGGTATACTAAATCAACTTCATATATATAACCAGAATTACGATTTCCATCATATGTTTTTTGATAATCAAGATTATTACACCATGTCATTTCACCTGTTGGTAATTCTTGTATCATGCAAAAAGAATATAAGCTATTAAAATCATAATATAACAAATAGTTTTCTCTCATGATTTCATCAACTGCTGCTTGACTAACTTCATTTGATATAAGTCCTTCTATATTTTGATTAAACAATTTTAAAAACTGATCGCTTTCTTCTGGAGATAAAGGTTTCATTATTCCATAATCATCAGGATTTACTTTTTTATTATAACATTTAACATATCTATTACCTAAAACTGATGAAACTCCACCTCTAATACCAGATTCAAAAAATAATAATTTATCATATGTATTTTCTTTATAATGTTTAAGTTTAACACCAGTATGTTTTAATCCTGCTAACCATGTTAAACCTGGTGTAGAATAACAATAACATGGATCTATTCCGTAATATTCTAAACACATATCACGAAAGTTTTCAAAAAGATCAGTAAGGATTAATACATCTATCTGTAGATATTTCATTGTATAATCATACATTGCTTTACAATTTAACTCTCTCCAATTCTTTTCAGCTTCTGCATAGTCTTAGATAATCGTGATTGTTTTAATGTTGATTTAAATTTATTTATTGGAGGAAGTTGTTTTTCTTCCATAATTTTATTCACAGAATTAAAATCAGTCTTCGACTGTGAACCACAGGTTTTATCTCCAGTTAAACCAGTCTTTGACTGTGAACCACAGGTTAAATATTCATACGGAAATATTCCTTTCAAAGGTTTTAAATTATATTTATTTAATATTTTACATTGTTCAGATTTCAAAGTTTTTCCCATAACATCTAATGAATAAGGAGTAAAAAATCTAAATGCATCTAAAATTCTAATACAACCTAATTGCATTGAAAAATATTCTTCTTCTTTTTTACATAGTACATTTATTTGTTGTTGTTGTAATTTTTCAGATGAAAATAAATCTTTCATTATTAAATGGAAATCATATTTAGAACCATTATAGAAATATAGAGGAACAAAGTTATATTTAAATTTATTAGCATTAAGATTACAAGAATTATGTGCTGCACCTCTATATAATCCATTTAGATGATCATGATCTTTTACTTTATCAAGATATCTACCTCTGCCAGTTTTATAATTATTTGTAAATTCTTTTCCACAGTAAAAACATTTTATTTCATTAACAGAATTGTTTTTTTCTTCATCCGTTAATGGAAGCATTGATATATTTGTTTCAAGCAATTGTGAAAAGCGACCTTGTAATTCTTCTACTTTCTTTGTAAACATTTCTGAACTATCTTCACCATAGTATTGAAAATATTCTGATTTAAATAATTCAGGATAATTTGAATGAATGTACATTCCCCAACATAATGGTTTTTGTTCAAATAAATATTTTTCTTTATTTTGTTCAGGTGCACTTTTTTCATATTTACAAACCGAAGGTTCTAGGGCTTGGCCCGTAACATTATCAGAATTTTGTGTTATGTTAACATTATATGCTTCGAAATCACAATATATTGTAAAGGGTACTTTATTTTTGAAATACCATTTATTGTATTCTAAATAATCATCTTTAGGAAAAGTATTTTCAACTGCTTCGTTTTGTTGACAATTCTCCAAATGTCTATTCATTTCTTCTTTAGTTCTAAAGCTCATCATACATTGGAGACAGGGAAAATTAGCATTATCTGAAGTTTTTGTAAATATAGAAACATCTTTACACAATATAAAATGACCCTGATAATATAATATATTCGCTTGTGCTGGTTGTTTTGTTTGTTTTAATTTTTCAAATTTATCTTGATATATTTCATGTGTTAAGTCGATATATCTTTCTAAATATTTTTCAGACTGTTGATAATTTTGATTTAATATTTGTAGCTGATAAATATATTCTTTATCATATTGTTCTTTATATTGTTGTTGACATTTTTTAAACATTCATTTATTTTTTGATTGGTTTCATTTTTTTCATTATTTAATTCTTTATTGTCTTCATTTTCTTCATTATTTTCTTCATTTAATTTTTGAATTGTTTCTATCTTATTTTGATATTTATGGTGATATTCTTGTAGTAACATTTTTAATTGTTGTTGATAATCTGTTTTACATTTTTGTAAACTTTTATTTAAATTTTCTAAGTTTTGTTGATATTCAGAAGATAAAGATGAATAATTGTAATCATAATCATAATTATAATTACGTCCTTTATAATTATTATGATTAATCATTATTGGTGATAGTGTTTTAACAATTTCAAATTTTTCAGTACATATTATTTTTCCTTGGTAAAAAATATTATGATGCATGTAATTTCCTCTTTTATTGTATACTATTTCTGATTGACATTAATTTTTATTATTCAAATAAAAATTTTTTGAATCCGAGTAAAGTGGAGTAATATTACCAATAGAAACATAATTCACATTTAATTCAAAAACATTTACTTCTATTAAATTTTTATTCTTTTTATGAAACTTTATTAACCTATTATAATCATATGGAAATTCATCTAAACCATCCGAAAGATCAAACTCATTTATATATTCTTTTTTGTCATAATGACTTAATCTTTCTTTGTGATATTCTGCAGGATGTAAATGTGCTATAATACTCCACAGAAAACAATAATCATCTTCATTTTTTATGTTAATTATTTGTGAACGAAAAGGTAAAGGAACATAACTACCACCAGTATTATTTTTATATTTATCAATTACTATTTTCTTAGATAGTATTTTAACAAATCTCCAACCAGATTCACGTAACTGGGCTTCAATTACACAATTTTCTAATATATTTATCATCGATTCAAATATGGGTTGTATATCATTTACATTATGAATTTCTTGTGAATTTGTAAAATGTCCTTGTATTATATCTTCAGGAATTCCATCAGGTCCATTTTTTTGTATAAAGTACTTCTACATTCATATAACATTTGAAAGATTTCTTAAATATTTTGAAAAAGTTTGTTAATACATTATAAAAAGTTTCATCGGTTTCATTATGTTCAACAGATTCATTAAATAAATATTTTATATCTGTTACGGGCGAGGAACTCTCTGGCGAAGCCCTAGAACCTTCGGTTTGTTCCGCTTCATCGGTTTTTTTAGTTTCATCAAATTCATCTATTTCGTTAAATTCATCAGTATCGCTAAATAAATATCTTCCATCTGGTACATGTTCATCTTCACTATTAAAAACTTTGTTATATTCCGAATGTGAATAATCATCAAATATTTTTTTAACTTTTATATCAGTAGGCAATGTTTCTAAATAGTTTTTATAATTATTTAATTTTAATATATTTCCTTCATCAACTCAATCTACATTTTGTAAATGCAATTTACTTTGTAAATGAGATTGATAACTTCTTTTTTTTGCAACTTTTTTTTACATAAGTTACAATAAAACTTAGTATTTTCCATTTTTTATTTTTTAAAGAAAAAATTTGTGTTTTAATTTCAGATATAAACATTCTAATATCAAGGTCTTGAAAGTTATTTTATATTATTATATATTTCACGTTCTTTAGTTATTTTATTTTCTTTGTCACATTAAAATTTATCACATTAAGTTTTATCATATTAAGTTTTATCATATTAAGTTTTATCACATTAAGTTTTATCATATAACGTTTTATCAAAAGATAATTTAAATTTATTTTCACTAACTATTGATTCTTCATCATCATCATAAATTGATTCTTCAACATCATAAATTACACTTTTTGGTATAGGATGCCATTCCCTGATAGGAATATCTAATTCCAAATTATATTTATTATTTGATAATAATATAATAGTGAAAAATATTGGTCTTTGATCTCTTTTGGAAAATTTAATAACACCACCATAATCTGAATCATTTTTAGTTTTTATTAAAGATGATAAAATTTTAAATTGATTAGATGTAAATCCTAATTTAAATTTTGTAGACCCGACACATAGTTGTCTAACAGTATCTTCAACTATTCCATCATTATTATTTTCAATTGTAAGAAAATGAAATTTAGATAAATTTTGATTATATGTAGTATTAATATCATGTTGAGATATAAATTTTTCTTCACTTAAATTTTTATAATTACTAATATTTTTATAATCTTTGTTACCATTCACACCTTTTTCAGATGTTTCAGAATCATCCTGTTGGCTTATTTTTGATCAATTGTAACTCGTCTCTCATTAGGACATGAAAATTCTTTATTCCCAATTGATTTGCGATTTTCTTTAGATCAAAATTTGTAGTTGTTTGCGTTCCATATAATTTTAAAAACTCATTTATGTTGTTCATTTTATAATAAAAAAATTTCTTATAGGGACCCCTAGAAGTCAGAAGGGGGAGTATTGATTTAAAACTGTTCCATAATGATGACTTTCCTTACTACTTATTCGATTTTGAAATGATTTAATTTAATCTAAATTAAAAAGGTACATGGTAAGGAATCGGTTTATTAGCAGAGTTATTGCTTCGCACATCTTTTATCAATAGTATTTCGTCCCTCATCAATAGGTGAAAATTCCCAATTGATTAGCGATCTCATTTAAATCGAAATTCGTAGTTGTTTGCTTCCCATATAATTTTAAGAGCTCACTCATGTTATTAACCTGAGGACATATATCGCCTATATTATTACTCAGTATAACTATCGGATTTTCATCATTCATTTTAAGGGAAATAAATTCTATCATTAAAATTACCTCAAGCTTATGATCTTTTAGTTCGCACAATTTATCTCTCATAAATACATGAAATTTTTTATATTCCTAATTGTTTAGCTATTTTCTTGAGATCGAAGTTTGTAGTTGTTTGTTTATCGTATGGTTTTAGGAAGTCGTTTATGTTTAATTTCTTTTTGTTTTTTCATTTATATTTGTCATTTTCTTTGTTAGTTAATTACGTGAAGACTGAAAAGTGACAACGACGTTGACAGTTGATAAATCTTTATTCATCAGAACAAAAAGGAATACATCAGCCTGCAGGACAAAAAAATAAAGAATCGCAGATTCCCACGAAGCGTCAAACTTCAATCTAAACGTTACAACTATTGGTTTTGTTGATTATCTTCTTCTCTTTGAGCATGCTGTTGCCGTTGTTGCTCTTCTATTCGCATTTGTTCTTGTACTTGTTCATATGTTGGTGGGTTTGATACTTCAATATTAATAGGTTGACTTGTTTGCTGTATAATATTTTCTTCCTCCACTTCTGATAATTGTCTATTCATATTTTAAAATAATTTCTGTCTCTGTTCAATAAGGTTTAGTATTTTTTTGTCAATTCTAAAATTGACTCTTCTTTCACCAAGATTTTGAAACAAGACACCAATGTTATGATCACGAAATAAATTGCTCCTCGATTGAAGTTGTATGATTTGCCTTGTCAGTCCTTCTATTCTCTGACGTTTTACTTGAAGTCGAAGTCTGCGTTCAATAGATCCAACCATGATATTGTGATAAAGTCAACGCTTTACGCAAGTACTCTCTTTCAAACGAACTGAGATAAGTTAAAATTTGTTAAATGAGATATAGTTTATAAGCATCAATGAAATCCCTATGACAACGTTGACGCGACAATTGTAACTTTCTAAAACAATAGCGTTCAAGTAACCAATGAATCGCTGCCAATTTCTGAGCCAAGTTGGCTAACAAAACGGTTTTGGCAGCAAATGCGGTCACGGATGGAAAACTGGCAGCACATTTGGCAAGTGGGGGGAAAGAGAAAGACATAAGTGCGGGTAACAGCTGTTTGATCTGTAATGCAATGGTTCATGAATTCGGGAAATAACTGCATTGTTTTATGAATGCGGGTATCAGCTGTTCCCTACAATTGGGAGGTTCATCAGAGTGCAAAGCAGTAACAATAACAGGCATTCTAAGAGATTGTGTTACATTCTTAAAGAAATATTTTTAGTCACACAATTTTAGTTATCTCATATTTTAAAAACCTGAAAAATGGATTTAAAAGACTTTTTTAAAAATACCAATTTTTTGATTTTCGGTGTCTTTGAACGGTCATGATTTTAAGGGGGTTGAAAATTGTAATTCTCAAATTTGAGATTCTTGACTTTTCTGATTTTTTCGGTGTCCTTGAACGGTCATGATTTAAGAGAGAAAAAAATGATCTTAATCTCAAATTTAAGATTCTTAACTTTTATGATTTTCGGTGTCCTTGAACGGTCATAATTTTAAGGGGGTGAAAATTGTAATTCTCAAATTTGAGATTTTGAAAAATTTAAAAAATTGGGTATTTTTAAAAACGCCTAAATTTATGAATTTAGGTCTTCATAACCTGAAAAAATGACCAAAATTCATGAATTTAGTCGTTTTTAAAAATACCGATTTTTCAATAAAATGGTACTTTTTAAATGGTCTAAATTTATGAATTTAGGTCTTAAAAACCTGAAAAAGGGTTCAAATTCATGAATTTATGTCGTTTTTGAAAGTACAAAAAAAATGAGAATTTTGTCCTCTCCTGGAACGGTCTTTTACCCATTACTTCACTTCAGCGTGCTGTTCTTGGAAATGGCATTT